>SAUE01000170.1:107924-122607 GCA_009724625.1 Deladenus siricidicola
CCCCCCCCCCCCAACCAACCATCGAAAAGTGGTGCAATATTTTTAACTAAAAATTCCAAAATTTGGCCAATAATCTCACCTCGACGCTGTCGCTGAGCAAAGCGGCCAAAAGTGTAGGAGCCGACATAAAATCCTCCCATCCCTGCGTCATTGACGCGTTTTTTTGGTGTAGAATCGCAAATTTTGTAAGCGCTAATTTGTTCTCGAGAAAATATGGTGATTTTCGAGAAAGATCTAAAGCGAAAAAAAACAAATGACTTATAATTTCTCAATAAAAAAATCATTTAAATAAATTGAAAAAAATAAATTAATAAAACAATAGATAAATTAAAACGGAATTAAAACATTTTATAACAGCATACCCATAGCCAAGAAAAAATTTCATGGAAAAGGTAGCAGACCTCAAATTTTTAAATTGATATAACTCTGGCATTTTTTTTATCAGGGGAGAAAACTGAATATGTTTTTAGGAGGCTCTCAATGAGCTCTTTCCTTTGGCTACATTTTTTCTTTTTTCATAATTTTCATGCAAAATTTATATATTTTTATTCTTTTCGCATTGGGGAGCGCTCCTTGGCAAAACGGGTCCCTGAATAATAGAAGAAAAATTCTACCAGAAAGCTCAAAGAAATTCTCCATGAACCAAATGCGAAGTCGGGGCACCTTCAGGACGAAAAGCAAAAGTCGCTGCTTTGTGCACGAACGAATCGCGGCCGAGGAATGTTCGAGAGATTGTTTTATGCTTCGAATGTGCAGCGAACTTCGCTCCGGCAAAAAGCACAAATCATTCGTGATTAACGTGAAAATCTAAAGAAAAAAAAATCTAGATTTAAAAAAGTTGATTAAAAAAAATCTTAATTTATTTCGATGAAATTATTTGAAAAATTCGACAAAATTAGTTAAATCTTTGGAATACTTGAAATTTTATGCACATTTTTAAATGTTTTTACCACATTCGAAAGCGATGGATTTCCGATTCGTTCGTAAAGTTCACCGAAAAATTCGTCTGACAATAAACGCTTTCCCGCACCAACATAGTCAACCAAGCGCGACTAAAAAAATCATCAATTTTAAACAAAAATCCTTAAAAAACAAAAACTGTCTAACCCTAAACCCACCCCATCCTGAAACTTCAAAACTTGTTTGATGAATTAGGATTTGGCGATAGAAATTTAATTTATAATTTGGCAAAATAATTTGGAGCGCTCATCAAGACTTTTATTCTCATTTTCAGCGAATATCAGAAAAAAACAAAAAAAAATTACGAAACGGGTAAAGTAATATTTACATTTTATTGCAAATCCGATGTGCAATTATTGTAAATTTTCTATGAAAAGTAAAAATTTTCAAAATCAAATTGAAAGAGTAACAAAAATTTAAAAAAGTTCAATTTCCGAATGATAGTTCAAGTTGAGCTTTTCTAGTTAAAAAGTCAAAAACTGTCCAAAAATCAACAAAAAATTAAAATCAACCCACAAGCGCTCGTAGCCGAAAAGCGGAGAGCGCATTTCGGTCGATCAACACGGCACAAATTTCGCTGACCCACGTGCATGTGGACCTCTGGCCAGTCGCGCAGACGCCGCAGCGAAGTGCATGAAGCGAGAGCAAATTGTGGAAAATGCTCACACATAAATGAGAGACCACGTCCAAAACGGAGTCAATGAATTGCAGGACGGTGTGGAGAAGCTCCGCTTCATACTCCTCGTTGATTGCGTGGTGTTCGTCGCTATAGCAATTTTTATTTAGAAAATTTTAAAGTCCATATTAAAAATATAAAACGAAAATTCATCAACAAAACAACCCTCCAAGTCAACTTCAAAAATTTCTGACTTTAAAGAAAATTAGTTTGAAGCAATCCTGTTTGAAACCAAGCAATCCTGGTTTCACCATACTAAGATTATCAATAATGCTAACCTAACGATAAAAATACAATTTTTGATCTAAGTCATGACTCAACAACACTTAAGCCCTTCATTTTTACCCAAGAATTGTCGTAAGTCGTTCAAGTGCGTTCGTACAGCTATGGACGACGCGCGAGTTTGATGTGTTTTTCCGCGCGTCGTCCACCAATCGGCGCAAGCAGAAGTCGACGAGAAAGCAATTATGGTCATCACAGCAGGGCAAAAGCCAAGAATTCTTGTGTCTTGAGAAAAGAAAATCCCAATTTTGTAAGTTTTTGCAGCACATTTCAATTTTTATTTGTTCAAATTTTTATTTTTTTAAATTCAAATTTAATCAAAGCGTTTCCGTTGAAAACAACGTTTTTTGAAAGGTTCATTACTAGTATCCAAACTACAGTAATATTATGTGAATATTTTATACATACGTACATATGTATATGTATGTACTACATATACAATTTGAGAAGTTAAACAAAAAAGAAATGAAAATCCGACGGTAAACAAGTTCTGTAATTGATTTTAAATATTTTTCAGGCTGACAAATACAACGTTGGCATTAAAAATTAACTTGCTTTTTTAGCTTTTTGCACTGACAAAACGCTTTCAGATCCGTTTTTGGAAAATGAATGTAAATACAAAATCAAAAATTTGCATTTCCGAATGCAAATGTCGGATACGAATATCTTTTGTGCTCACATCCGAAATTTGCATCCGATGTTGCCAGCGGATGCAAAAGAGGATGGAAGTAGCATCGGCATTAATCAATTATTTAGTTTCATATTTTTGTAGTTGTTTTAGCGATAAAAAAATTTATCTCAACAAAATAGTTGATCTTTTAATATGGGGGGGGGGAGGGGGATACACATTGGGTTCATGTGTATTTTTTATAAAAACAACGAAAAAACAAGAATGACATTTCATTAAAAATTCGGTAATAAATTATTTTTGTAAAAAAGCAAGGGCGCCAATTTCTTATATATGTTAGATAAACATTTACAAGTTAATTTTTGGAATTTCCATGCAGAGGCTCCATCCTGCCTGATGTGTCAATCCATTTCCTGTGTTGTTACTTTCTATATTTTATTGAATAATTGTTTGAGTGGATTGATAACGAATGTCAGCGACTTTCCCGTGTAAAACAATAAATCGAGGTTGTCATGCTTACTGATAACACAATTAGATCACCAATTTGTTGTAGATCAACAATTCGTAACAGAAAAGTTGATAAAAACATTTTTTTTCAAAATTGATTGACATTTGCAAAAAATTAATAGGAAAATTAGACTGTGCTTGTTTTCTTAAAATAATTTCTGCAATATTTTTTATTTGATATTTTCAATAATTTTTCGTATAACATTTTGTGTTTAATATTGTACTCAAATTTTCTCTACACTCACTTTTACATATTTTCTATATTTCTATCTATGAATACTAAAAATAATATTTTTTCGACTCGATTAAGGTTCAATGTTCGTCTGCCTATTCCGCTGAACATAATAGCCCCACCCAATTCAAGGAAGTAATATGTCTCCAAACAGCATATATAACGACATGATTATGCCGAGAAATCAACATTCTCACCTTCGACACTCATTCACTCCCAGATTGCCTGAGAGTCACTTCCCAACCAACTTCAACCACCACCTCCTCCTCCAACCATGTCGAGGACGGGACTTCTCCTGTCCCTCTTCGTGGTCGGACTTCTCGTGCAGGGCGGACTCTGTTCGTCCAAGCGCAGTCGTTCCTCGATCGCCAACGATGATGAGTCCTCGGGACTCCAAAAGAAGCCGATGCCCTTCAAGGCTGGAAATGAATATTATTTCCAGTACAATGGCCAAATCGCTTCAGGACTCATTGGACCTAACGACCTGAACGAACAATCATCGAGCTACTCTCAAAGTGTATGTTTTTCATGAGTCTAAACAATTTTTTTCTCATAAGTCTAAAATTCAAAGATGATGAATTTATTTAAAGATGAAGAGTAGGAAGTGAAATAAAGTGAGAGAACAAAGTCGTAAAACATTAAAACGTGAGAGAAAGAAATAAAATGAGAAAAAACATGGTAAATCTTGATCATTTATGGTTTTTAGCATTATTTACATATTTCAGAACTACGAGAAGGAAGATTCGAACCCGCAAAAGGCGGTCACCCGCCTTCAGGCCACAACCAAGATCAGCTTCGTATCGGAGAATCGTGCCGTCCTCGAGCTGCAACAACCACGAGTGGGACAATTGAACAGCAAGGCGGCCGCCGACCCGAAGCGAGTGCAGCCCATGGCTTTCTTCGACGTGAAGCAGATCAACGCCGAGAAACTCGATGAGTTGAAATTACCGTGCGAGTTCCTATACTCGGACGGCGTCGTCGAGCGCATCAACTTCCACCGCGACGACTCATCCTGGTCGAAGAACGTGAAGAGGGCAGTGCTCAACCTCATCCAGCTCAACCTCAAGCGTAAGGGCGTCGACATGAAGCACCAGCAGGGCTCTCGAAGCAACGGTAAGCTAGTTTAAAAGAAGTTATAACTTAAAGAAGCTAGATTGAAGAAAATGACAATTCGAAATGGAATAGTGGCTTAAAAGAAAGGCGATTGAGATTTGAAAAAGGCTGCCCAAGAAAATTTAATTGTAGTTAACTTAGCAATTCGGAATTTTTATATATTTTTCAAACATTTTCCGAATTATTTTTTAGATTGGGATAGCTCGTCAAACGAGATGCAAGCTTCGGACAACGAAAAACAACAAAAGTTTGGAAAGGCTTTCGTCGTTCCCGAGACAAGCGTCGAAGGTATCTGCCTTACCACCTACACCATCAACGAGAACGCAAACGAATACGGTAGCAACAACAACAACTACGATAACAAAAATGAGCTGGCCGGCGAGTCGGAGTGGAATGCGGAGAGTAGCTTCAACGTTACCAAATCGATTAACTTTAAAAACTGCCGCCAAATCGCCGATGTTGCGTACGGCTTCCAGTCCCAGGATGAGCAAAACGCCAAGTGCGCCCGAAACATCAACAACATCATCAACAACAACTACAAAAATGGCAAAGAATACCAAGGAAATCAATTTGAGTTCAATCGCGATGAGTCCTGTGACCCGAAGGAGGTTCGTATGTTTCATACATATGTATAATATGTACATAATGAATCATTTTTGGCAATAGAAATATCTATTCAAATTTAACAAATTTCGAATTATTTTTAATGACAAAATTGGATTCAGCCACGCTGTAGTCTTAGAACGAGAACTTTTTTGAAAACGATGTATTTATTACATTATGTACTGTATCGCAATAACACTAATTAGCAAAATCTTACAGGTTAACGAGGACAAGCTGGAGCGCTCTACCGTACAGCGTGTCGAGTGCGCTGGCCCGACGTCCGAAAAGACGTGCGCGATCATGCGCGCTGAGGTCCTCTCGCACTACGTCTTCAAGAACTTCAACGCTGAGACCGACTCGCGCACCGCTTCTGCTATGCACACGATCGCCGTCTCCGAATTGATCTTCCGCGGCGTGAAATCTGCGAAGAACCCGACGAAGACCGCGCACTTCCAGCTTCGCGACACGGACGCGAACAGCGGCAAGTTATCCTCATCCCTGCTTTACGACAACGAGTGGGAATTGTTGGAGAAGCGATTCTACATGTTCGGCGACGAGCAATTCAACGCGGACAACAGCCCCTTCAAGGCCGTCAACAAGGTAGATAGCTTCAGCTTTGTTCTACTATTTTTGCGTTTTTGCACGAATTAACGCATTCTATGTATTACAAAGTAATTCATAGTAAATACTCATCTCCGAACACTTAGCTCCATCCATATGTATCTACATATGTATTACCCGGGGGGTTAAAGTATGTTTCTACAATTCTCAGATCAAGTTTTTATTCTTAAAAATTGATGTGTTTGGAGAAATTAGTAGATTATTGGTTTTAAAAATTGATTCTAATCGAAAATTTGCAGGTGGAGCAATCGCAAATGATCTACCGCCGCCTAATCCAGGCTTCCATCAACACCGCCGACGGTATCGAGGGCGAGGTCGCCGGCCAGCTTCAGCGACTCGTCGAGTTGTTGAGAATGTGCGGTGTGGATGAGCTCAACCAAATCCAGTCCGCCATCACCAACGCGCAAAAGCAGCACGGCCAGCAGTCGCGCGGTGAGGCGGAAAAGATCGCCTCCCTGTTCGCGGACACTTTGGCGATCGCCGGAACGCGCAACAACGTACACGTTCTCGTTCAGAAAATCCTCAACGGACAGCTATCCGCTTACAAGGTAATTTTTTAAGATTTAACTGAAGGTTATAAAGAAAATACAAGTTGAGACTATTTGATTGAGACTATTGATTATCAAAAATTTCTCATTTTTAGGCCGCACACGCGCTGAAAAACCTCAACCGAGTCCCGGCACCTTCGGAGTCGATCGCGTCGGCAGTGGAGGAGTTGTGTAAAAGTGAGTTGGCGCATCGTTCGGCGGCGCTGCAGCAGAGCTGCTGGCTGACGTACGGAGCGATGGTTGGCAAAATATGCCGAGACAAAATCTCCATCAAGGCCCAACAACAAGAACAACAAAACTGGCAACAACTACAGAAGCAACAGTCGGGTGAGCAACAGCAACAACAGCTGTTGTTCGGCACGCAGTCCGGATTTGACAGCGCTCATTTGTGCGCGCCCAAGAAGAAGGACCACTACAAAAAGGTCAACCCATTTCATATTTTGGAATATCAATTTTGAAAAATATACATTACGAAACAAAGTTTTGAAATATTTGGGAATAATTTATTGTGGTATTGTATTTATTATCCATTAATCAGTGAGATGAATAATTTGAAAATAATTATAACGCTATTACAAAAATAACAATTAGAATAGTTAGAATTATTAGTTAGCTAAATAAATTATTAATTTCAAATAATTTGAAAGAATGAAATAAATTGAAATAAATAAAATATGGAAATTTAATTTTAGGTGCTCTTCAAGCAATTCCAAGACGCAGAGACGACCTACGACAAAGTGCTCGCGCTGAAAGCCATCGGAAACGCCGGACTCGATAACAGCGTCTACGAAATCGAGAAAATCGCGCTCGCTCAGGGCGCCGACACTTCTCCGGTAGTTCGCGCCACGGCCATCGACGCGTTGCGCCGCTTGCGCGCGCAAATGCCGCGCAAAATCCAGCGTATCCTGCTGCCCATCTTCCAGGACACGAAAGAGCGCCCCGAGGTGCGAATGATTGCATTCTCGACGCTGATGAGCAGCCAGCCCGAGGAGGCCATCCTCGACCAATTGCTTTACACACTCACCAAAGAGCGTTCGCGCCAAGTCCAATCGTTCGTCTACTCTACGATGAAGACGCTCTCTGAGTCGAAAATTGAACGCGATCAAACCATGTGAGACATAAAAAATTGATTTTTAGACGTAGAAACAAATAGAAAATGTTACAGTATGAAATAATTTATGTAAATGTCAACATACGTATACTTACATATGTATACATACATATTGTATGAAAATTT
This sequence comes from Deladenus siricidicola, assembly GCA_009724625.1. Classification (NCBI taxonomy): domain Eukaryota; kingdom Metazoa; phylum Nematoda; class Chromadorea; order Rhabditida; family Sphaerulariidae; genus Deladenus; species Deladenus siricidicola. The sequence continues at coordinate 115,332 of SAUE01000170.1, forward strand.
TAATTTAAAAATATCGGAAAATTATGCAAATTTTATTTCAAATTATTGAAAAGTTGATTTTAGTGCGAAGCATCTGAAGAGCGCTCTGAAGATGAGTGGCATCGACGAGGAAGAGGTGAAGCGCGGCAGCGTGAACATGCAAATGCACCTCCACGCCACCGCCGACCAAAACCAAGGCGCAGCGCTCAAATGGCGCGCCGTCTTCAGCGAGAAGCAAATGCTGCCCGCTCACTTGGCTGCCGGCATCGACACCATCTTCAACGGAAAGCAAAACGTGAGCGTTTTAGGCGGTAACATTGAAAATTAAATACAAATTTTTCTAAATACCAAAAGTGCAAAAATTTTAAATTCAATTTTATGTGAGCATCAAAAAACGTAAAATTACAGTTGGACAGTGTGAAATTGTCGCTGACGCAGCAAGGCACCAACCGTTGGCTGGAAAATGTCATTGACGCGCTTTTGAGAAACGAACAGAACAGCGCGAAAGTGCGCAGCCAGCGCTCCGAGGCGACCAACTCACAGCGCGCCGATCATCAATTGCGTGACATTTTCGCGTCGTTGGGTGTTAAGAGCCGCAAGAACCAAAACCAGGAGCAATCGGTATTTTTTGTTAAATATTCCCGAAGAGTATATAACAGATTGGAAGACAATCAAATCACTTTAAATAAATCAATTTTAAATTAAAATTGTTTATAAAAATATAATTGTATTATATGTAGAAGAACGCTTTCGCCATGCTCAACCTTCGCATAGCCGACGTTGATCACGCCGTGCTGCCGCTCGACGAGCAGACACTGCCGCTTCCGCTGAGGAAAATTCTCGAGGAGAGCGAACGCGCGCCGTTGGACATTGTGCTGCGCCATTTGGCCACCGCTATTGGCAACCATCATATCCGCTCGCTGAACGCAATGAACTTCGGCGAAAAGACGGCCACTATCCCCACCTCCGCCGGAGTCCCGCTCAAAATCGCGCACGCTATGCCGGTGCTCACTGCCATCGATGCATCCGCAAAAATGATCAACGACGCGCAGAACGTCGAGTCTTCCACCATTAAGGTACCACCACTTTCGTTGTTTTAGTCTCCAACTATTTAGTTTTGCAATTTGCTGACTTCATACTTGGCTCATAATTTCATATTTTAATTGAAATACACATTTTAGACGCAGTTGAACGCGCGTGTGATCATTACGGGCGTCCACCTCCAGAAAATGGAGGTATGGACTCCGTTCGGTAGCAGCGGTGTCGAGTCGACGCGCGCCGTCGAAATCAACGCGCCTCTCAAAGCGGAAATTGAATTCGGTGCGCCACAGGAGTCGGACGAGTCGCGTCCGATGAGTGGCATCAAATTTGTGTGGTGGGTGCCAAAGGAGCAGAAGACGCGTCTTTTCGGAGCGCACACCGCCGCCTTCACCTACACGCGCGACTACAAAATGGCAAAAAACTCGCAGAAAATGCAACGAACCACACCGAAACTTCTCGCCATCCGCAACCCGAGCGTCGAAGCTTCTCTCGGCCCCATTGTCGAGGTTGGTATTATCGAGACTTTCCTAAAATTATAATCCTTTGAACTACACATGTATAGTCAAGGTCATATTTAACGCATTAGAAAAAATGTTAAACAGTCCAATTTTTAAAAGTAAATTATAAACATTTAAGCATTATTCGCTTAGATGAACGAAATCTTCGGCGTCGAGACGTTCGGCATGCCGATTCGCGTTTCGGGCGATTACCGCAAGCCCAACCAGCCTACCGATTTGGCGAAATGGCTTCAAATTGTGATGGCCACCGAGAACCACATTCACGTTACGCTCACGCCCAACGCCGACACTCCGCGCACAATTGTTTTCCACGCCTCGAGCGCACTCTTCCAGAGCACATCGGCGCAGAAACTGAACGACGCGCTGGGACAATTGGAGAACTTCTACGACAACGCTGAGGATCATTTCCACCCCGCCTACCCCGAGGACTTCCAGGTAAATACTCATTTTCCTCCTCTGCCGAAAACATATGTATTTACATTTGGCGTATGTATTTTAGTAATTATTTATTCTATTTTATAGGGAATGCAAATGGATTCCATCTCAGAAAGCCGCCAAAAACACTTGAAGTCCATTCAAAACTTCCGCCAGAAATACACATCCAAGGGAGCCGAGAATGCCAAAACACAAAACGGTGAGATGCCCGTGTACAAACACTCCGTCAAATTCTCCGTGAAGACCGAGGGTGGCAAGAAAATAGTCCGTGCCGCGCTCAAACTCGACGCTGTGTGCGACGCACGCTTCAAGACATGCGCCATCTTCAACGAGATTGAACGCTCTCCAATGACGCACGAGCGCCAACCGTGGATGCTTAAGGCCAGCGCGCACTTCCTGCGCCCGGAGACCGTAAGCTCCGTGGAAGAGTTGGAGCGCCTGGGATCGGCGAAGCAGCAGAAATTCCTCGCCAAACTCAGTGCGCAGTGGGGAAGCGATTACTCGCATGACGTTAACATCCGCCTTCGGGTAAACTTTTTTTTTTGATTTTGTATAACTTTTAGTGTAGACTTAGTTAAAATTAAAAATTTGATGTTTCCAAGGCAATTCATATCCAATCCAATCCAAGAAACGTTGTGTATGTGAATAAATGATATTATAGGGAGAAAACGTTCAATTGAAAAAGAACAGCGAAAGACTCAGCCAATGGCGCGAAAACGCCGTTCAGCACAAAACGAAGCGCGACACCGCCTTCATCAACAACTTCCAAGCGGTCGTTGACTACAACATCCAACTCGACGGCCAAAACGTCTTTGAGCACATCTTCGACGCGATCAAGGCCCGAAACTTCTGGAACACGCACACCAACCTGAAGCAGAGCGGCAAGAACGGACAGATCTACGCCAACTTGTTCATTGAGCCGTCGAGCGCCAGCTACGCCAACCTCCAGGTGCGCACGCCCACGCAGACGGTCAGAATCCAGGGCCTCGGACTGCCCACATCTATGCGCCCGATGCCCCTCGTTCACGCCGGCCACAAGTCCACCCACTCCGTCGCACAGGTATAAAAAATATTTTAAATTTTTGAAAATATTTGAAAATATTTTAAATTTTTTGAGGATTTTCTGGTCATGGAATTTGTGTTTTTATACAATTCATTTTATTCAACTGATAATTTTTTTGATTTAACTCTGGGATAAATCGATTGTAAAAAATTGAAATTTCAATAATATTTTCGGCTACATTCAAATATGAAAATTCACAACAAAAATTCAGGTGATTAAGCGCTATTCGCGCCAATCGACGAACGCGGAATGCTTGGTGGATGGACGTCGCGTGGAGACTTTTGACGGTTTGCGCTACAAGGGCCCGATCACCAGCTCGTGCTATTCGGTGCTCGCAAAGGACTGCGCCAACCAAGATCAACCCCAATTCGCCGTTCTCATGAAGAGCCTCAGCCAAGACGGAAAGCAAAAGGTTTTTTACCATTATTAATATTTATAACAAAATTATTATGCATACACTTAACAACTTGTACATATATGTACATAATAAATTCAGCATGATTATGAGTATAACATATTTATTTGTTGATTTTAGAAGATCAAGGTGATCACCCCCGACAACGTGGTTGAATGCCAAGCCAAAGACTCCAACAATGGTCAGCAATCGAGAAAGATTGTTTGCAAAATCAACGGCCAGACCGTCACTCAACAGAGCTCCCGCGTGCCCGCCTGGGGTGTGTCCGGCTCGTCATTCGAGGAGAGCACCGAGCAGTTCCACCCCATCGTCGAATACAACAACGACGAGCAAACCTCGGTGACAATCAACGCGCCCTCGGGCGCCGTCTCGGTGCGCTTCGGTTGTTGGTGTGGCGATTGCGCGTGCCAAAACGCGCGCATCCAGCTAGCTAACAAGCACAAGTACGGTCAATGCGGTCTCTGCGGCCACTACGATGACACGGCCGCCGACGAGTGGCGAATGAGCAACAACGAAAACACCGACGACCTTGCCGCTTTCCACCGCTCATACTCGGTGAGTTACATTGCCAGCTTATGCTTATATAAATAGCGGTTATCGCGGGAGAATGAAAATTGCGGAACTTCTTTCAACAATTCTAACCACGCTTTAACAGCGCCAAAAGCTGCGGTTCATTCATTGATATAAAATCTGAATCGTAGCCAAAGTAGCCAAGAAAATAAATTCATTCAAAAATTCTTGCAGGTGTTGAACAACAACGACAACGAGAATGATGGAGAGGAATGCTCGCAATCGAGCCAGGACAACTTCTACGAGTCGAACAAAAACAAATTTGCCCTCTCGAGTGAAAGCGAAAAGTGGGAGCGTTCATCAAACGACAGCGACGAAGACGAGGCGTACAGTAGCGCCGAGGAGGAGAGCAGCTACGGTGGCTACGCCCAGGAAGACCGAAGCGATGAGCCTGAGCATTACGGCCTTCGCAAGCGCTCCGTCCTCGATCAAATCGGTAAGGTTTCATTTACTTCACAAAAAATGGTTAAAACATTAAAAAATTAACTATTATTTTACAAAAAAAAACAACATTTTTCAAAAATTAATTTCAGAAAATGCTTGAAAAATTTTCAAAATAATTTTATTAAATTTAAAAATTCCACTTCCAGCACCAATCACGAGGACGTATGTGATCGAGCACGAGAATCAGGTGTGCTTCTCCGCCAAGCCCCTGAAAAGCTGCCCCATGCACACTGTGCCCGCCGACGCCATGGATGAGTCGAAGCTCGTTAAGGTGAACTTCGTATGCATGCCGCGCTGGGAGTCGCTACCGTACTTCCGCACTGCGCTGGAAGGCAAAATTGTGGACCTCGCCGGCAAACAGCCCAACTTCACCAGCGAAGTGCCAGAGCCGACAAACTGCGCGCCGCTCATCACCTTCATCGTCCGCCCCAATTAAATCTTCAAATTACCCACAGGCAAAAGCGCCAAATCCACAAATTGTTTATTTTAAAAAGAATTAATCGTAAATAAAGGCATCCTAAAATAATTTATTCCTTCTTTTACACTTTATTCGAAAAGGCTGCCATTAAAAAATTGAAAGAAAAGAAAATTGATCTTTAAAATATGAAAGTCTGAAACATAAATAAATAGTTTTTTTTTAATATGAAAGTCTGAAACATAAATAAAAAAATAGTGTGTTTATATTTAAATAATTGACTGGCATCGATCAGCGTCAAAAAATTTTCCAGAGCTCCGCTAATGTTAAGCATCATTTTGGTAAAATATTTAGAAAATTCGGATAACCATCATTTCTTTTTGTGCGCTGTGATTGCTCCACTTCTTTCTACAGACTGTCTGTCTTAAATTTTAGAAGTTAACTTATTTGAAATTTGAAATATTAACTTATTTGAAATTTTAAAAATTCTTCATTAAAGTTAAAGTTTGAAAAAAAATTTAAAGTGAGTGAAGCATATATTGCAAAATAAAAAAATAAATCAAAAAAAGATAAAACTAAAAATTGAAAAGTAAATGAAAATGAAAGCGTCACATGTTTTTCCGCCTTTTTTTGCTATTTTTTGCTAAAACTTGAAAGTTGAACTTTTTCACTTTAAATTTTTCTTATTTTTGAGATTAAAATTTCAAATTTATTTTTATAGTTCACAAAATTTTACGTTAATTTTCGATGAGAATTTGGATTGCTTCATTCCTGTTTTACTGTAGCACTTACATTGTTTGCGAAATTTTGCGTTTTATTGTAGAAAAATATTGCCGCAAAAATGTGAAAATTTTCGATGTCGAATTTCGAGTCATTGCTCTTGAGGTATGTTTTGACATATCACACCTTATATGTATATGTAAACGAAGATAGCAAATGTAAGTTATGACTAATCACAAACTTGAATTATTTTTGGAATTAAATCAAGCAAATTTTTTGCGACGAATTTGTCGGATCAAAAATGTGCGTGCTAATTTATCCGGAGTCAAAAATCGTTTTTTTACGTACGGACTGCACACATTTACATACTTTTTTTTGTCATACTTGAGGACGCTTTTGGAAGGTTTCTGAATCTAAATTTATTTGGCTTCGGGGTCAAAAATTTTGACTCAAAAAATTACATAATTGTGTTGACTTTAGTTCATCGGAACAATTCAAGTTTGTCTGCCGATGTTTGACGTGAATTTGGTTTTGGATCACTACGGTCTGTCTGGCGTTTTGGTTGAAATTGCATTTATCGAATTGTGTAATGCCATTTTACTGAGGGATGCGCTCGCTGACCCCTGTCAATTGGTTTGGCTTTTCATTTTTTGTTTAAAATATGTACATATGTATACAGAGAGAACAATCATCTATACATACACATATATATATATATATATATATATATATATATATATTATATATATATATATATATATATATATATATATATAAAATAAGGTATGAATAAAGGTAATTTTAAATTAAATTTAAATTAAAGTTAGCAATAGGTTAAATTCGACATAATTACATTTACATGTACATATGTATGTATGTATTGTTTTTAGTTTGGAAAATACATAAAAGGCAAATTTGCGGCAGTTACCGTAGTCATCATGCTAGGCGTTCAATTTTGCGCCGCCTACATTTCATATTTTATCGCGCGTATTTTTTGGCGTTTCGAATTTCATCCCCTACATCTACAGTATCTCCACAAAAATTGTGCTTCTGACTTAACGGTATTCTATTTATTTTTTTTTATTTTTTTGTATTAAAAATGTGTTGATGGTAAACAAAATAAAATTTCAAATTTTACTGTAGGTGACAATTCTCTACGGTTCTTTGGTGGAAGCGGGAGGTTTTCTCGCCCTAAAACTTGCAGAATTTGTGTTGGAGAAAAATGTTGAAGACTCAAATCTGCTTAAATTTACAAGCGCGTTAATCTCGGGAATCATTACGATTTTGGGTAGAATTACACAACAATACAGTAAAAATATAATATCAAAATGGTTTTCAAAAAAATTTGCAGGCATCGGTCTGACGGGAATGTATGCAAATCCGATTGTCGCGTGGGCATGTACTTTCAATTGTGGCGAAGTGTCGCATTTGGCACATTTTGTGGTGTATTGGCTGGCACCATTTTGCGCCTGGTTCGTCCACGACCGATATATTGGTTCCGACTAGTCTACAGTATCCTATTTGACTTTTTGCGGAAAATTCTTAAGTTGATATTTTTTTTAGCAAAAAATGTATTTTTTAGTTAAATTAAGAAATAATTTTGGCTAAAGTCGGGAATATGGTTACTAACTGTTTCATGCTCGGATTGGTTTTAAAAGTTGTTGGACACTATAAAA
>SAUE01000170.1:127885-175092 GCA_009724625.1 Deladenus siricidicola
AAATTTCATCGATGTATGAAAAAGTTATGGAAAAAAAACAAGTGCGTCTATCTTTTTGAACAGGACTGTATATAGTGACAGAATAGTGAAAATAATCTAATAAACGATAGCACATATTTCATTAAATTAATAATCTCTTCTCCATCGTTATGATGACAAGACCTTTCAGAAAAAGTGTTGTTAGTTTAGTGTACATTTTGAAGACAAAAAAATTTAAACCGGCCTAATTTTTCCTTTTTTGTAGCATTTTTCCGAAAATTGTTATATAAGGTTCAATTCACAAGCTCACGTGTGGGGAAATCGCAAAATAACGAGTAATAAACCTTTCTCGACAAACAAACCAAAGATAAGTGAAAACCACATTTCCTGGCTAACTTAAATTTGTTGTACCGTAATAATAAAGCTGAATTAAAGTAATATTTGCCAAGTTATAGCTAGCTCACTTCATTTCTTACCACGCATCAATTCTCCACTTTCGGCAAAAACCATGTAACGTTTTAGACACACACAACATTCACAAAAATTTCGTCAATCATAGAAAGTGCTTATATTACGTCGTCGTTGGATACCAGCGACATTGCAAATAAGTGGTCGGCACAAAACCCTCCATGGGCGCGTCGCCGTTCGCCGGCGCATTCGCCAGCCGCACGCGCGTCCAGCCGTCACCCTCGTCGCGCTCCAACAACAGCATCTCGTCGCCCTCGCGCATCGCAATTGTCGTGCCGTCGGTGCTGCCTTCGAATGGATAGAGCGCGGTACACGTGCCCAGCACTGGCCCCGCACCGAAGCCGTCACAGCCGCCGGCATTGCCGTTGATTTTCGCCGCCGGAATTGGATTCGCCTGATGAGTTGGTTTGGCGGTGGTCGCTGACGCATCACATTCCTCGTAAAAGTCGCCCGAGCCGGCGTCGATATGCTGAATATTGTTGTTGATGACGTTGCTGTTGTTACTCACCAAACTCATCGTCGAAATGGCGCTGGCTGCTGCATTAGGTGATTTGAAATCTAAAATTGCGTTCTAAAGAACGATCAAAATTTTTTTTATAACTTGACGAAAAAATATAAAAAAATATTCAAATCAAGCGTTATTTATTTCTAAAGAGTTTCACAAGTTAAACCATTTCGAAGCATACCGGCTCCGGCCGAAGAATTAAAAGAAGCGCGAGCAAACGCACCTCCGGCGCCTTCCGTCGACGAGACAGACGACTCCTCGGAGTAGGACGCTCTCTGATGCGCGCCAGCCGCCGCCAACGACGCGCTAGAGGCGTGCATTCGTGGCGACGCGCCCGGCGTTCCGCTGGTATTCACCATCGAGACGGAGTTGGTCGCGCCGGTCGAATATGACGCCACGGCTCTCAGTTGATTGTTGTGGTGGTGATGGTCACCGCCGAGTGGTGTATTCAATTCCGACTGTGCCAAGGCAAGAAGCGTCTATAACGTAATAAATTATTATAACGATTTGTTTATAAAATTTAGCTACATACATTCAGTCAAATAAATGACGCAATTACGTAAATTATGGAAATCCCTAAAACTCATCATCACAAAGTATTAGAAAACCTTTTTTAAATACCAAAACGTAAGTTTTTTTTGTTAAAAACTATACATGTTAAGCATGGAATTAAACACTTTTTAAATAAAAATAGCCTAATAAAATTATTGCCAAAATAAAAAATAGATGGTGTACAATAAAATAAAAAAAACACGTAAAAAAGTGAAAAAGCGAAAAAAATTAAAAAAAGGAAAATAAGCCAAAAAAAGCGCTCGCCTTAAAACGTTCAATTTTTTCGCCAATCTCCTCGATTTCCTTGTGATTTTGATGCAATTGTTGGGCGACGTCGTTGGCTTTGCCCATTTTCGGATTGTTCTGGAACACCTCAAACATCTTGTCAAGACCCACGCGCGCTTGCCTTAGCGTCTCTAACTCCTTCCCCAATTCGTCCAATTTGATTTCGATCTTCCGACAACGCTGTTGTGGCGGTAGATTTGCGTAACCATCGGCGCTTCCGCCGCCATTTGACTGTAAAAACAAAAGCATATAGTTCGCAAAGTTTTCAACCACATCACCACATTGGCGAGCACAAAGAGTAGCTACCCCATCATAGAAATTTTTTGAAACTACACAAAATAAAAATTTTTACCCCAACCAAAAAAATTAGTGGTGCCAAAAAAATTCACCAAACGAGTTCCAAAAACACCACTAATTTCGATCCTTTGTTTGTTTTTGTAAACATAAATATGAACTTTAAATAATTTTTGGCTCAGGCACCTCTTTAAAAAATTTCTGCGCCCACCACTGCATCGCCACAATATTCACAAATAATTGTACATAGAAAAAAACGCAAAAAGTCATATAAAACTTTGCATAAAAAATTATATAAAAAAACCTTAGAGCTTGAAGTGCCACCGAAAAGACGCTGATGCATAGAATGTTTTCGGGCGACCGCTTTGCCGTTGCCATTCTTTGAGCTTAATTTTGTGGTACTAGTGCTCGAATTTCGCTTCAGCGTACCCGACGCGTCCACCATCGACTCACCGTTGGTCGAAAGAATTGCGGCGGGAGAACCTGGAATTGGGAAAAAACACATTTAAATAAACTCTAAACATCGATACAGTCAATATTATCCTAACTTTTCCCAAAAATTCCTTTTATCAAATAAACAAAACAAAAAACATTACATTACAATTAAAAAAAGAGCAGCAAATCCCACAAAATAAACAATCCAATAAACGAAAAAAAAACAATTCCCTACAACAAACAAACCTAAATCGTCAAAGACGTGTTCCTGTGGGAATGCGTAACCCGTCTTATGCTGCACAACGACCACCATTGTATCTTTCTCGGAATCAATGCACGATATCGCCTTTTGCATGTCGCCGTAACACCTTAAAAAAGTAAAAAAGAGAGGTATGTTGTCGATATAATAAAAAATGTTTATTTTTTATTATAAAAAGCATAAAATTCAATTTTTCCCATTGAATTGACGTTTTTGTCAAATAAAAACGTCGAGAAAGAAAAAGAAGAACTTAAGTTTGAAATTGATTTTCATAAAAATCTATGCGAATAACTAGAACATTGCGCTAATTTGGAATCAGAATATAATCGTTGTAAAAATGTTGATAAAAACGGTAATTTCGAAGTAAATCCCTCCCCAAATCAATAAAACATTAAAAACAGAACCTACAATTATTAAAAAAAGTCAACTAATATGCTAAAAATTTAAGCGTTACAAAAAGCCAAAAATGTATTTAATTTATTAAAAAATAATTTAAAAAGTAACGCAGATAAAAGTTATTCAAACCTTTGCACAATGTTGGCGACGCTGGTTTCGGCCTGAACGCTCTCGAGCATCGCCTGCTTCGTCGACTCGATGCGGTCGACGTCGAGGCGGCGCATCTCCTCCAGCAGACCCGGCAGCTTCACGTTGAGGTGCTCGTGCTGTGCGTGATTGGCCATCTCGAGCGTGTGGGCGTAGCTCTGCTTGGCCTGCTCGCAGATCTGATTCTTCTGGTGGACGTTGTTCTTCGCCCTCTCGACGTCCAATCGCGACAACTCCATGTTCTTTTCGGCCTTGTCATGTTTGATGTGAGCCACTTCTGCCTCTTTGAATGTTTTGCTAAACGAAAAAAAATCATTTTGTAATCCAACCAATTCATCCTTTTAAATTTTAAAGTTCATTAAAATAATTTGAAAATTAATATTTTTGAAAAAAATTACTAAAATAATTCTATTTTAGTAAAAATATTAATTTCCAATTTCTTTCTCGATTTTATACCAAAAATATTCCGCTAAAAAATTTTATAAAAAAATTGTTTATGAAATAAATATTGTTGTTTATAAAAAATAGCAAAAATTCGATAACACTTTAGTCATCACACAATTTGTGTCTCCGAAAAAGTATAAATACTTTTCCCTAACTATAAAAAATTTCTGCCCATACCCGTTTTGTATATTTCAGGAGGGGGCGGGGCTGATGGATCCACCAATATTTTTCCTCAATAAAATAAATCATGTATTTGATAAACTTACACATAGACTTTTTGCGCTTTTTTCATATTCTCCACCGAATCCTCCACGGCCACATTCAGACTTTTGAAGGTGGCACAATGCTTCTTTCGGCCGGTCGCCAAATTCTGCGCCTTTTCGTTCAGCTTGGGCACAACGTCGCGCTTCAGACGTTCGCCGATCACTTCGTGTTGGGCGGCCAGCGAATCCAGCTCGCCCAACACCGCGTAGAAGGCGTTCATGTAGCTGTAGAGTTTGCATTCCTCCTCGTCGTTCTTCTTGCCACGACTTCGCTTGACAAGACTTCTGCAAAACGGTATACGTGTACATATATATTTTGTATACATATGTATGTCGATTTTCAAATTTTTTCCACCACAATTTAAAAAAAATACCTGAGCCTAGACGCATATTCCTCCTCAATAGCTGCCCGCTCTTTTAGAAATTGTCCAAATCTGTCCAGAAAGTCGATGCCCCGCTGTGTATGCTGAGATACGGCTTCTGTCTGATCCTGAAAACACAAATGTATGATAAACTATAGAAATAAAGAAAATATCCATCAATGTAATTTTTTAATGTTTATTTGCAAAGAGCTGCGCTAAAAGTATAATCAAAAACCCCAGCAAGAATGAATCACATCCACAAACCAAAAAGAAGAGCATAAAATCGTTGTGATTCGGAAAATAAACGTCGTTATTGTTGTTATTGTTAAGCGATTGCGGGTCATGGTAATGGCTATTGCTACTGTTACTAGCGTGACCATTGGAGTTGGAGTTATTCGACTCGGTAAATAACGAGTATAGCGCCGACGCGGAACTCGACAATTCTGAGCTAATGGACGCGATTGAAAGTTTCTGCGCTTTCTGGGCAATTTTCAGCGCTTTACGACTCAAAGTACTCTTTCCGTCGGCAAGATGCATGGTCGAACTCGACGCCTTCATGCCACCAAATAGTGGCGGTAATCCGTCCATTGAGCTCACACTCATTTTGTGGGCGTTATATTTCTTTTTGTGATGCTTCTCAAATTGAGTGGAATGATGACGATTTTGTGGTGAATAACGTCTGTCAATTGTCTCGATGGAATAATCACTTGACAGCGACCCAATGAATGAAAAACGCCGATTTTTCGACGAGTTTTGTAATGGCGGTGATAAATTATTGTGATTCATATCACGATAAATTTGTGAATGGTTATGGCATTCATCGTAGTCGTCATCCTCTTCAAAGTCCCAGTCTATGTTTTGCCTGCTCGCACCATCGCACATAACGACCAACCCTTCATCACGATGGTCATTTTTCGTTTGCTCTCTCATTTTCACGCTGTCCAAATAACAATTATCATTATTAGCCTGCCAATTACTAATGGAACTGTCATTATTATTCAATGCAAAGCATTTTTTAGATTTTGGCAAAGTGGGTGGCGGAGACAGAGAACTGTGATAGTAAGGCAAAGAATCAGTGTGCTTAGTAAAAACTGGATTTTTTGCAGTACAATTTATAGCTGACGAATGATAATGATTTCCAACTTCGCTTCGGGAATCGTGAGAACACGAAAAATTGTGTTGTAATGGATTGAGATAAATTTCGCCACATGTTTGTTCCATAATCCGTCCAAAATAATTTCTATTATTATACCACCACACATTTTGAAAAGAAAACAAATCAAAAACCAAAGTAATCCTAGTTGAAAATTATTGAGCTTTCATTTGAAAAAATTGCACAATACTTTGAAGATTATGTATGTACAAAAAAATAAAAAATACTAAATAAAAACTAGTCAATTAAGAATTTTAATAAAAAGAGAAAAAAACAATTAAAAAGGTAAAAAATGCATAGTGCTTATTTCCATTCATAAATAGGCAAAGGGCATTTGGAAGGAATAAGCATTGGAAACGCATGGTAACCAGAAAATCTTCTAGTGGACAGAACTGTACCAATATGTCGCTCGACGGGAAAATTCTAGTGAGTGAAAGACAAACGACCGACCAAAACCCTTTACACTCCCCTTGTAGTAGCCATGCGTGTGCATCTCACACTACCTACCTTGAAACCTCTCCACCCTTCCCACACTTTTCTAATTCGTTGTGTAAAGGATATTGTTGACAACCGATTAACCGCAAAAAGCAATCCTACAATCTGTATTCTTTCTTTTTTTTCACAATCCTGCATGTGCGCTTTGTAAATTACAAAAGAAACACGCTGAGCACAAACAGACGAAAAACACAGCAAGTAACACGAGCACAGGCTATGCATCTAATCAAGCGCAATGTGCGAGAAGATGATGATGTAACGAGTGATACAAAAATCGCTTCGCTTTAAAATATTATATCTTAAAAACTTAGAGTACGAAAATACCTTATACATGAATATATGTGCGCGCGTGAAGGAGAGACCAGCCTCACGTTATTCGCAATTTTCGTCTTAGCGCTGTCCAATAAGAAATTACTCGGAAAACTATTTCTTAGAATAAAAAATGAATCAAAATATTTGCAAATCACTAAATGGACGAGTTGCCTAGGAGAGAATGAACCGCGATGAAAGAAAACATCCATCACCCAAACATGCAAAAGGAAATTGAGTAATGGCATATTGTAAGCAACGAGTCGATATATTTATGCAATGCACAGAAATACGTATATGTATCACAACAGTGCATATTTTGCGAGTTGTGGCTTCCTGGCACGAACGGACAATATTTTTTATTCAAGAGTTTCTCTTGTTGTAAATATTTTGCAGAAGAAAATTTCGTTTTTGCTTTTTGCTAAATTACTAGCACAGAAGAATTTCTCAGTAGTAAAAATTTGCTAATTATCTTTGAGATTACAGCGCAAAATCAAATACTAAAATTTATTGTGAGATTTGTGCTCAAAATTAACGTAACTAGAAGTGAATATCTGAGACTAATTTCTTAAGCGTAAAGTAACAATTCGTCTAATAAAATTACAAATGCTAACGGAGCAGATCTTCATTTCTCAAATAAACACATCTCAGCGTGAGCACTCATAATTTTTGCAATTCTCAAAAATTGACAATGAGATCTGCTGAATTGATTGATTTTGCATAGCCAAGCAAGCAAGCAAAAAACAAGCCGCGAGGGACAAATTGCTAGGCAAACAAACTGTTAGCTCCACACACATACACAGTACAAAAATAACAGTGACGACGCCACGTTACTTTTATTGTCAATAAGGCGAAAGAAATTGTTTTGAAAACATTACAAAAATTTGAATAAACCAAATTAGTTCAAAAACATTATTCTTACTGGAAGGCAATACTAATAACAATATCGCAAAATGTAAAACTGAAAGTAAAAGGAACAAAAGTAAATAAATTGACAAAAAACAACAACAAGTAATTTGTAAAATAAGCTCACGCGACAGGTTGTCAAACCTCACAATACATTTTTGTACGCATAATTTCACTCTTTGGATAAGCATTCTGAAATGGATAAAAAAAACGAGTGGATGAATAAAACACATTATAAATTAATACTCAAAGAGCCGGCAATGGAGGAGATTGAGGTCAAGCTGCATTTCATATACAATATTTATATTAAAAAAAGTAAAAACAGCGATCAATTTCACAAATCCGATTCCTAAACAATTGACAATGAAATTTACATCCACCACCACCGTCGATTCAAATATTGTCTGAGCATAATTTAATCAAAAAATCGGCACCAAAAAGTGTCTCAATTTGAAACTCTCAAAGAAGAAAATAAATTTCAATTTTAAAAATGGCAAAACGAAACCATTTTATTACGACTTGAAAAGTTTGAAAAAAATTAAAACAATTTTGAATTGACGTTTTTTTCAACAACTCTGTATTTTCACAGAAAATAGCCAACAATTTGAATAAATTTGAATTTTTATCAAGAGTTTTTCATCTTCTAGACAGCAAAAAAACTATTTGTTTATAATACTTTTGAGGGAAGGTTTTACAATCATATATATAAAATCAAATTTTAATCAAAAATCGATAATATTCTAAAGCAATTTTGAGGTTTAGAAAAATTATTGTAAACTATAATATAAAAAATAATTTTTAATTTAATTTTTTCTTTTAGAGAAAAAATTAAGTTTTGGGCCAAGAAAATTTGAAAAACAGATGTCAATCGTCTAAAAACAATTTGAAAGTTTTCCTTGTAACGGCTTCGTGTTAAAACAAATTCAAATAATATTCAATATTGTTGTCTGTAATAAAAACTTCTAAAATGCTAGATCAGTGGCAGGCCCAGAAATTTACCGAGAGGAGAGAAGAGCCAAAAATTTCAAGATTTCAAAATTCATATTTCTGTTTGCAGAAATCGGGGGTCAAAGTAAATGATGTTTTTGAACCGCTTCGACTTTTTTTAAAACTCAAAAATTTGAAAATTTCCAAAAAATCATAAAAAAAATTATTTCATGAAGGGCACTGCCTCAGGATGTGTTTTTTGATCTTTTCCTCACCTATTGTTCTGACTAAGCGCGGATCAGAATTTTTTTCCATGAAAAAAATGTCTTTTTCGGAAAAATAACGAGAACTTTTTTCATGAAAAAAATTTCCAAAAAAAAAGATCAGTTCACAACTTTTTCCAATCACTGAAGGGCAACCATCCGCTGGGCCCGCGCCACTGTCCAAGTTATATATACAAAGTACGAATCTTTGTAAAAATAAATAAAATTTTCGGAAATTGAATTGTTTTTAAAAGAAACTAAAAATAATTCCAAATGACAAAAACAAAACAAAAAGCCAACAACGTGTAAAAGTTTCTGAAACTAAAAATACGTTGATTATATAGAAATGATTAGTAAAATTTAAGAAATGAAAAGAAGCAGAACAACCGGATAATAAAATATTTTTTTGCAGATGTCGCAATAAAAACCATTAAATTAAATTTTATTATTGCAAAAAATCAAAAGCAACCGCAATTTCGGTTTCGATGAGAAATGGAACAAATACACAACAAATATCAGAGAAATCTCAGAAAAAATAGATCAAGTTTTATATTAAAATACTAATTTTAATGTTACACTCTATACGTCATATTATCCAAGAATGCGTTAGAAAAACCAAATGGCAGTTGATTCTTTCTTCGAAAATTTTCCGTTAAAATGATCATTTGTCAGCTCTTTGCAAATTTATAAACGTGGAAAGCGTGGTTTCCTTAAAATCTCTAGTCACTCGCGCAATACGCTTTTTTAAATTTATGGAACACCGATAGTGGCGTAATAAAAAGGGCGCCAAAAATTTCAAAATTTTGTACTTGAAGAATTTTTTGTGCTCCCTACTTCAAAATTGAGAAATTTTTTATTTTGCACCCTTGAAATTTTCAGCATTCCAACAATTGGCATTTTAACATATTTTTCCTAAATTTCAACACTTCCAAAACACCAATACTGTGGAGGTAGAGAATGCCAGGGATGTGCGTAATTACGATTTACAGACACTATTTTTATAATCTATCCTTTCCCAAAAAAAATTTAATGAAATATGTTTGATTGCCCTCCTCCCCCTCCCTACCTATTTCGAAANGTGTTAAGCAGTGCTTTGACTTGACTCCAAAATGACTCCGGAGTCACCTCATTTTCATCGATTCATAAAAACTAGAGTTTTTCATAAAAATTGGAAATTCTTTCAAACTATTCTTAGTTTTCCTGTGTAGTTTTAGACAAAAAAATATGAAGGTGATTGGTGAAAAAATGAGCGAGAAAATCGAAAAGCTCCGGAACATGCCTCCGATTTCGTTTTCGGCCCTTTTTCCTTATTTTCGCAAGTCACCCCTCTTGTTTGTTAATTATCTCGATCTTTTTTTCACCAATCATCTAGAATTTTTTAAGTTAAAACTTCATAAAAAATGCAAAAATAGTTTAAAAAAAATTCAGTTTTTATGAAAACAAAACTCCAGCTTTTGTTGAACTTTAAAAAATAAAAAAGGCAAAAAAGAGGTCAAGGAGTCAAGTCGATAGCACTGGTGTTAAGCGAAAATTATAACGTAAATGCAAAAAAATCGATTTTTATCGTGGATTGGATAAATGAAAAATTGAGGGGTGAAAAATTCCGATTGTTGGTAGGCTGAAAATTTCAGGAATTCAAAAATAAAGAAGCCTAGTGCTCAAGTGTCCGGCAAATTTACTTAGATTTCCCCCCACGTCTGGGAGCCGAGATATGAGCGTTTGAAAAATTGGACCATAGCGCAAACAAAATTTGGACTTCCCCTTGCCTTGCCGAAGTACGGTTGGTATGTTGGAAAATTCGGGAATTCAAAAACAAATATTTCGTAAACCTAGTGTGCAAGTGTCCGGCAGATTTTTATAAATATTATTATAAATAATCTTGTTTGAAAAAAATGATACTTCTTCAGTTTCGCCCCTAACCAAAATTTTCACTAGCGTCCAACTTTTTTTCATTTATTTACTTCAAAAACTTTACTCAAAGCAATTTAAAATGGTTTTACAGCTTTTAAAAACTACCAGAAAATATTATAGAATTATTGAAAATTTGGTCGAGGGAGACTGAAAAAGTGTCGA
Organism: Deladenus siricidicola; assembly: GCA_009724625.1. Classification (NCBI taxonomy): domain Eukaryota; kingdom Metazoa; phylum Nematoda; class Chromadorea; order Rhabditida; family Sphaerulariidae; genus Deladenus; species Deladenus siricidicola. The sequence continues at coordinate 138,401 of SAUE01000170.1, forward strand.
AAAAACAGCCAAATATAGCATAAAATTAAATTCAGTAAAAAAAGTAAATTCAGAAAATAAAAGTTCAAAAAATACATACCCATAAATTGCTCCAGCTAGCACTCATTGATGTCGCTTGTCGATTTGGGTCTTGCATTTTGAACGATAGTATTCCATTAACTAAAAAATCCAGTATTTAGTAATCGTTTTAGGTTCAAAATGAATCAGCACGAATTTCAAATAAAATAATGAAATATGACAAATTTCAATAGTTAACATCATCGCTTAACATTCAATAGTCAATATTTTTAAAATCTTTAAAAAATACTACAGCTATCAACAAATTCATTTGGGGAAGCCCTACAAAGTTCTTAAAAGTAATAATATTACGAGAATAACATTTTTAAATAAGCAAAAAAGTTGTAATTATAACGTAATTTTTCAAAATAATCAAAACCAAACACCAAATTACGTGACAAAAAAAGCGAAATTATAGCTGGATTTCCATTGAAAAAAATGACTTTCTGGGTCGGGCCAGCTTTTTTTTTGCCAAGCACGAGTTTTGAAAGAGCAAGAATTATTTATTGTTAGAGAAAAAAGAGTGAGTGCTTGGCATTGTGTACTTATCAAAAAAGGCGCAAATATAACGGCAATGCGAAATTCTTTTTTGTCGTACAAAATTTTAATTTCGCTATCGAATGAAAAACCGAGGATTCAATCGATAACAGAAAACGATTAGGAAAGCATTATCGAACGGACAAAAAAACTAACAAACGTACGAATTTTGTGTACACATACGTGCAAGCCTTTTATAAAAAAATATAAAAAAAAAAGAGCAAACTTTGAGGGACGGGTACAAACAGAAAACGGAGTAAAATGCAATTAAAGAGGGAAAATTTCTGTGTGACGCAAAAATTAAAATTTTGGGTTGCACCAGAACATAGGGGGTTAGGCAAAAAATCTTGATTTTTTTGGAGAGGGTCTGGACAGGTAGTCTGAGATCTCCTCACGGACTATCCTCACGGACAACAAATAATTTATATATTAATAAGAAAATTTTTAGTTAATATGTAAATATGTACGATTATTACTCATACTGAAATAAAAAATGTTATATTAAAAAACTGCATCATAGTGGAAAATGATTTAGAAAAATAGAAAAATTTCAAATGCATATTTATGAACAAAATACATTTTGGAAATCGACATTTATTGTACGTATAGATGTACATATGCATACATATATTGTTTGTATATTGCTTTTTTAATATTTTTAAGGTGTACATAACTCTATACAGTTATAACTCTATACACCACTATACAGAAAACATCTATTTGTCTTGCTGAGGGACGTGCTCAACGTGATAAAAATTAAAATTTCCTCATCTCGACGAGTTTAAGCACTCTGCTTTTTACATATTTTTATTGATTTTGAAAATATAATTACTTAGTTTGACCTGACCACTTTTTTAGTCTTGTCAAATTTTTACAAATAATGAATTCTTCTGAGGTTTTCAGAAACCATTTTGAGTTACTTTTAGTAATACGATCATAGTAGAACGTTGTCAAATTTTGTCGAAATGATTACCATCAAAGAAATTCTTAAAAAGTGTGGAATTGATAAAAAATAAATGTAAAAATCGGTTGCGAAATAAGTAAAAGTTATACCAAAAAAACCATGAACTAAACTGCTCCACACTGTATGTGTTACATACATATAGTATTTGTTGAAGAATATAACTGAATTAAGTATGTGTTCAATTTTTTGTATACGCTTTCAAAACTAACGACAACTCAAAAAATACAAAAAATTTACATATGTACATACATATGCATATGTACATTTGTGGTCTAATTTCTTAATTGATTTGTAATACATTGTGAAGAGAACAGTAATGTAAAAATACAAAAATAATTAAAATTTCTAAAAAAAGAATACTCGATTAAAGAAAAATCAATAAGTACTAATAGAACCAACAATAATAATAATAATTTAAAATGTTTCGATTGAATAAACGATAAAATTAAATGAAAAATTTATAAACAGAAAATTACAAACGAATTTTTGTGCTCGTTCAAATTATTTCTTTGTCTCATATTCTCGCTTATTCCTATCTATGCGTTCTTATCGATCGTCTTGATGTTGTATTTCACTTAGACAAAGTGGCAGAGCATAAATGAATTAAGCGTCAATTAAAAGCGTCAATTAGAATGAACACTTTTCTCGCTCAGAAATACACATATGTATGTATGTACATATAAGTGGATTTTTCAAATTTGGTACTTTTGATTTTGGTTAAATTTATGTATATGTTAACCAAGCCGAATAGAACTAGATATAAACTTTTATACTCACAGTTTCGCAAAAGCGCAAAATTTAAAAATAAATCAGAAAATAAATAAATTTAAATGTGAACCATAATGTAGAATAATAATAAATTTCATTAACTTACATTTTTGATTTCGTCTCTACGTACGGGTTTTATTTCTGATCTTTCCAAGACTAATTAAAAAAAAAGATTTTTTACGAAGATATTCGTGTCAGATAAATGTAAAAACAGAAATGCAAAAATAACGAAAAAATCGTATGACTAATTTTGTGCCCGACCAAAAATTTTTCGTTGAAAAAATGAATAGAATTTGAAAGGCAAAAAAGTTTGAGAATTTCCAAATTGCATATGCTGCTACAATTTGCAGATATTCGCAAATTTGTGAAGCAAAATGGAATTCTAAATTCTTCCGATATTTGCCATTTAATTGTGGAATTTTTTAGCTCATAATTCAACCAAAGTTTGCTGCTTTAAAATAACCAAAAAATCAAATTTCTATTTAGCAAATATTTCGTCTTAAAAATCTTTGAGGTCACGTTTATTATGTCTAATACATACATGTAAGTAGAAGTTTTGGGTTAAATGATAAAACATGACCCGTGGACTAGGAGTTTTTTTTTGAACTGCTTGCGCCAAATTTAAATTTAAAATTTCATTTGGAGGCGAGAAAAAAGGTTTGGAATTTTTTACATAATATACAACCTTATGGGTTAAAATGTGGCTAGAAAATGATCCTAAGAGGCAAAGAATATTGAACAAATGGTGGTTAATCACAAGCGGAATTCACCGCCTCTACAGGAATTGAGGCTCGAAGGATTTACGAGTTTTGTCTGGGTTTTCAATATTCTTTAACATTTCTTTAACATTTCTTTAACATCCACATCCTTCAATCCCCAATTCCCATAGAGGTTGTGATTTCCAATTTCCAGTATGTGGAAGCATTGCAATTTGCATTAATTTTGAAAAAGGTAATGGGCCATTTCTCCACTTATTTTCCCTCGTATTAAGGTTAAAATTCTTAATTCTTCTAAAACGATTATATACATATAATCGTTTACGAATAAAAATTGAATAAAAAGCAAAATCTTAAAAGTTTCTCATAATTCGCTCGCGTTTTACTTTACATTTTTTTTCAAAGAGTTCAAAATTGTTCGCTTTTTCGGAAAACCATTTCCTTGCAAACCCGATAAAAATGCGGCGTGAAGAGCATTTTTCGTAGCAGTTTTTCGGACATGATTTGTTGTCATGACTTTATTATTATTATTTAAAGCAAGCGTGGTATTTTCACAATTTTCACGAAAAAAAACAAAAATAGAAAAAAATGTTCCGAAAATAAGAACAAGTAGTTCTTTCTTTTGTCATTCTTTTTTCACACATCTCCACACTTGTATGTATGTATCAAAAACATGAAAAATCAGAATTAGTATTCCCCAAATCTGCATTCTTCTCTATTTTTCGTTTTCTTTGCGTGCTTCTTCACTTACATACAAACATATATATTTCTTATCTTTTTTAGCGCTATCTTTCGTGCCTTCAAGGTCTTTTTGTAAATTTGAATTTTTCTTCTCTAAACATACATAACTTCAACTTATCAAAAAATTTATCTGATAAATGTAACGTAGAAAGGTAATTTTTTTTAACGCATATTTAAATACAAAAAAGTTCAGGTAAAGTTTCGAATGTTTGTTTTGCAAATATCATAAGTGTGTCATCAGAAAAAAATAGGAAAGCAAAGGATTAGCATAAAAATAAATAAATTCAAACCCTTTTAAAAGAAGCTCTAATAACAGCATTTTTCCCGTCCCATTAGCATTCTTCCTTGGTCGGAAGAATGAAATTTAATTAAGAGAAACATTATTATTACCAAAACACATTATGTATTTTACTCTCGCGGGATTTTCTGCGAAATGTCGCAAAGTAATCTCGCGCTTACACTTTCCTATTTTCTCATTTTCTTTTTAGGAGTTTTCTGAACACACTTTTTGCGCATAAAATTAAAAAAAGTGCCGCATACATATTATTTTTATTTGGTTCACCAATCAATTTCCTTCCACCCTCTCCTCCTCCACCTTTCTATCGTTTTCTCTCACCTTTTTCTTTCTTTTGTACGTTCTTTCCTTTTTCTTCTGTGCATTTCTGTCTTTAAGGCCTTTTCTCCTTTTTATAATTTCTTTTCTCTTTTATCGCTTCGGCCCTCATCTCTCACGCATGCCCCATACCCTTTTTTGTGGATTCTTCTTGTCAATCTCTTTTTCTCTATACATATATTATATTGATTTATTTTTCACTGCATTTTTCTCTTTTCAACATTTTGTTTCATTAAAAAAGTTAAAAATTGAACAGACGAAATAACAGTGGGAGAAAAGATCGCCAAATGAAATTATTATAATTTCTGTAATGATTTTCTTTTATTTCGCCGAAAATTTACTGAAAACGCACAGAAATGGAAAATAAAAATATAACTAAAATTAGCGAAAAATCGATTTTACATTTTCCACATTGTGACATACACACATACATACACATACATATACATATACACATATACATACACATACACATACACATACACACATGATATAGATTTTATATGTAATATGATATGTAATCGTTAAAAATCTACCGATAAAGATGTGCCCATATGATAAAACGGTGACAATAAAAAAAATTTTGACAATAAAGTAAAATTATCAAAATGAAATCATAATGATTCGTTTGTCTGTGAATAGGACACAGATTGGTGTCAAAAAAATTTCCGGGACAATTTGCTTTCTTCGGACATTAGGCAAGGGTTAAATCAAGTGGAAAAATTGCTAAAAAAAGTAAAATTTAAAATGCCCAGAAGATAAAGTAAAGAAAAAAATGTGCATTCAATTTCTTCTCGCATTTTTATGGCCAGCCATTTATGGACTGTCCAACAATTTGCATTTTCTCACGATCCCCTTTGGCATTCTTTCTCTTTCTGCTGACAGAAAGGACAGCGAAAACTTGCACTTTTCCACATTCGTGTTTGGTCTCAAGCTTACTCTCAAGCCTTCGCCTTTTCTCAATTCTTTATCATTTCCATGAATTTTTTTGCTACTCATTCTTTATTGTTGTTTAATGGCATGACAATGCGGCAATGTCGAAGATTTTAAATTGCACAATATTTATTAATTACAGAAAAGGCCACTTTCTCGTGTGTTCTATTGTCTCTACGCACTAGAAATCGTCCAAGCGGCTCAGCTTCGAAAACAAGCGTCTCGGGTCATTGTTTGGGGTTTTATTCGAATTTTTTTGAAGAATTGCTCGGTATCGGATTGTAAGAAAATAAATGTCGAACACATTTTGAAAGTAGTCAAAATAAATTTTGTACGAGTAGTCAATTTTTTTCAATTTTTTTAGTTTTTTCAAAATTTTTGTATTCAATTTTTTAGTAGACTGGATAAATTTTAAAATTTGTATAAATTTTTCGTATTTTTTGCATTTGTGCTTAGATTCGTTGGAATTGCGTTCGGGTTCGAAGTTTTTAAGTGGGTTCGAGTTCGGGCTCTGGTTTGAATCATTTAAAAAAATGGGATTTCGCTCAAATTTTAGTTCGAAGTGGTTTTGAAAAATTGGTTCGAGCTAGGCTTCGGATCCATTTTTCCGGATTGGACGACCTCTACTACATACCTAATTACAATAATTGATTACAATATTAATAATGTATTCAATAAAAAATAGGCCGATTACGCCTTTTGGAGTCAAGTTAAAGCACTGCTTTTGACACTTCTGACACATACATGTAAAAGTTAAAAAATACGTACAATTGTTATACCGTAAAATTATATATCTTAAAAATGATAATCATATGCGATAAACATAAAAGCCATTTCACACGAGAAACTTAAAACCATTATACCTTAGCAGGTTGGCCTTTCTTTCTCGTTTTATTATCATTTAATCGATTTTTTGCTTTGCTTTTCGATGTTGAAATCAAAATTTCGGTGCGAAAGGAAAAGAAAGGCGAGAGAAAGAACGAAGATATAAAAAGGAATCGATATGACTCGCCTTTTCTTTCTCTGTCTTTTCAATAATTTTTTCATGTAATTTTCAATTTTTTTATCTGTGTGATGGGCACAAATAATAAAAACAACGTTAAGAATAATATAATACATAAATAATAATTTTAAATTAAAACAATTTATATGATACATACATATATAATACGTATACATAATAATCGAAAAGGTTTGGAAAAATTATGTAAAAAAGTGATGTTAAGACATTGGCGGACAGACATTTGCGGACCACCATAAAAATCGGACATTTGCGGATTATTATTAAAAATTTATTTTTCAAAAAACTCCTCAAAGAGTCTCAATTTAAACAATTAAAAATTTTAAATATGAAAAATGAAGTGCACTGACCCAGAGAAGTTTTTTAATATTTTTCGAATATATTTCAAAAAATTAATTTTTCTTGACGATCCGCAAATGTTCGATTTTTGAGGTGGTCCGCAAATGTCCGATCCGCCAAAAGTCTGTCCGCAAATGTCCGTGAGCCAAAAAAGTTTATGTCATAAACTTGGTTTATTAGAAAAAAATTCTTGCTGAAATGAACTTTTATCAATAACGAAAAATAAGTTTTCTTACATTATATTTTTTCACAATTTTTGCTCTGAAAATGTGGTCTAGTAATCAAGTTGAGATCACTGATTCCGCATCTGTTAGAATTTTTCTCGTACACGCATATTTTCTGAAAAATAAAATTTGACATTACATATTTTGGTGTGATCGATAATTAACTAATTTTGCCCATAGTTGATTGCATTTAATGATTTAAATCGGAAAAACAAGAAATATTTAAAAAATAACAAAAAAATCTCAAAAAAAGTTTGCTGAAAAAAACGTATACAGCAAAAATTCATATACACATAAAAGTTAGAGCTTTATCGAGTACTTGGGCAATTTTTCGTAATTACTGTTATTTTCCCTGCTTCAAAATTTCGAAAAAAAATCAAATACGGACCAAACAGTTCTAAAAATTGTAAGCTAAGTATTTCTCAAGTGTTCGTGTGTGTAAATAACGCGAAAAATGGAAAAAAAACGCACGCAAAAGTGCTAGGGAACGAAAATTTTGGCGAGATAGCACGCGTTCGTCTCGTTGTCGAATTGAGAACCACCGGAAGTGGGCTATATAAGCGTCGGCGATTTCCCTACTCCCAATGAAAAGCAGTCGGTACCTTCGTGGCGCCAGACACGCTTTCCAGCCGGACCATACATGTCGGATTCGAAAAGTTAAGGCGGTAAGCCCACCAAGTGACTGGAGAGAGTATAAGACCGGGTCTCGGCCACAGCGCCGCTGTCGTGTTTGTGGTTCACGACTCAGGCCACCAGTCCCAACGTCCTGCCGTCTCTGGTGGTTGTGGCGATGTAGTCCGGCTGGTAGCGTGCCTTGTTCGTCGGGGCACGCTTTGGGGTAGGAGATCGAAGTTCCGTGGCCGTGCAGTCAGCCTAAACGGTCGGGTACGTAACCGGCCGGCCATAATACAGTCGATTTTAAAAGGGCCATAATTAAAAGGGGGCCGGTGCAGGTGTGTCGGGCACCCCTTTCGAGGAGAGTTTCGTTTTTTCCTAAATTTTTTTAAATTGTTATTTCAATTTTTCTCAATATCCTTTTTTAAATTTAAAACTTATGTTGTTTGAAGCGGTTCGGAAGAAAAAATGTGCGAAAATTCCCGAAATTCCATTTTGAGCCTGAGAATTCCGAATTTTTCGCTCTTCCGTGGCTAGTCAGAGAAATCTAAAATTGTGTAAGCAATAAAAACGGAAAATGAAAAAATTCCCAATTTTAAATTCTGGCCATTTTTGAGCCTCGGAATTTTTTTTATTATGCCCAACCCCGAGGTGTATGCGTTCTTACCAAATATTAGGTATTCCAGAAAGAAACCGCTGTGACATTGTTGATTTATTTTTTGAACGAAACGGATTTTTTGTTACATGTTTATATCTATCTGAAAGAGTATTTTTTGCGCATATTTTGATGTATTTTTAATTAATTTGTATTTTTAATTAATTTTTATATGAAAAAAAGCTAATAGAAAATGGTTGACCATATGCCAAAAGAGCAATATGAACCGCAATCCCAGGAATTCTCGTCCGACGCATAAAAACTAGCAATTTTCTTGACTCCATTCTCACGCTGGATGGTAACTGGATGCCTTAGGATAACACAACAAAAAAATGACGATGGTTGAACTCCGGCAAACCGCCAAAATCGACTCCAAATCCGAGCATAGCCGGAAAAAGCGATGTGATTTGTATATGGTGGAACATCAAAAGTCTGTTGTACTCTCAAGATGCTGCATTTAGGTCAAACAGATGTGACAGGCCACCACACACTCCAATTGACCAGTGGGGATCATGTATTGCGTCTAATGAGGAAATAAAGTCTACAAAATTTCTCAATGACAACGTTTGGAAAAAATTAATTTGCAGAAAATCGGGAAATTATGCTGGGAAGTCCATCCATCCGCAGTCGCCAGATAGCCCAGACAGTGAGGCATCCGACTGCCATTTGTTTTCATCGGTGCTGCACTTCTCGGCTGAGAAAAAATTAAAAAACCCATATGAAGTCAAAATTTTGAGATCCAACTTCTTCGGGTCGCAGAGCACCTAATTTTTTGAGAAAGGGGTCCATTCTCTGCGTGAATGTTGGCAATAAGTCCTCGATAATTATGGCGAATGTCTTTTGGATTCAAGTTTTGTACTTTTGTTGTTATGTTAAATTTAGTTTTTTGTTAAAACAGTGGTTTCTTTCCGGAATACCTGATATTAACAATATGATTACAAAAAAGTTAATTAAAAGTGCTACATATGTAGGTACTCGGGCTCGGTACTCGGTTTTTTTGAGTGCTTTATACTCGGTTAGCCGAGTTCGAGCATCTCGCAATGACACTGACTCGAGCCCGAGCCTGAGCATAATGTACTAAGTTTTCGAGCCGAAGCCCGAGTACTCAATGCAGCTCTAACACATATGGATAAATGCAGCTCTAACACATATGGATAAAACTTTTAGTTTAAAAACAGCACATCAATAAAAAATTTTAAAATTTTAAACTCACTCCCTCTTCAAGCTAATTATTTTTTATAATACATACATATAACTATGCTTTTATTTTCAGTCACTGACCCACTTAACGCGTCTAAAAATTTCATTGACGCGGCTAAAAATTTGCGGTAGCAACGCGCCGAGCGTTAAAAATTGTTCCAAACTACTGCCAAGCAACTTTTTCAAACCTAAAAGAACATTTTAAATAAAAATTATGCGGGGACGAACTATAAAATTGCTTTGAAAATAATTTTTCAACACTCTTTAATATTCGATTTGTAGCTCACAAATTATCTAGAAAGCAATAAAAGACACATTTTCTTTGGTCCAAAATTAGAATTTGGTCCAAAATTAGAAAATGTGTCTTTTAAAAAACCCTGAAAAAATGTGCTATGTATTTCTGCAATTTTTGCTATATCATTTAGGATCATTTTATACAATGTATGCAAAATTCGGTGGCGCGAATTTGAAAAGTAACTATTTGGCACCTTTCAATTTCAATTTGCCGCAAAACTGCCAATTGCAACCCGCAAATTTTACCATCTTTTCCTGTTGTTTCAATAAGACATTTGACAATTTATTTACAAAAATAAAATATAATTTTGACATGACTTTTAATTATGCAAATTGTGAGGTGATTTACTGCGTCCAATAAACAAATTCGAGCAAATATTCCAAATCATTTTGCAAATTTGTGTCAAATATTCCCAAATATTCAAAGAAGTGTGTCATTAATTAATTTTCGGCCGCCATTCTGCAAAAGACGACGTGGATTTTCGCCGATTCCGGCAACAATTGGTTTCCTAAAATAGCACTTTTCACTAAAAAAATCAATCTTCTCCAATATAACATAAAGATTAATTGTGTCATTATGTACGCATATATGTAATAGTATAATTATAATGTGCTTTATCAGAAAAAAACTTTGGCCACAGATTGCAAAATTCTCACCGAATTGTTGTGCCAATTATCTTTTCAGGGTCAACTTCAAAAAATTGAGCTTGATGAATTTCGTTGATGCGCTTTTCGCGCTGAAGTTTTTCAATGAGGCGTGACTTTGCTTCCAATTCCTAAACCCATAAAATTGGATTTTTAAACTGATATTTCTCACTTCAATTAAAATAAGAAAATAAATACGTATCTTAAATTTAGCCATTATTATCGTAAAACCGTGATACATAAATATACACATACATATGTATAATTTTGTATAATGGTTCCCAAAAATAAAAATAAAACCAAAAAAGTACTTCAAATAATTTTTGTTGCTGTTGTTTCAAAATGCCAATTTCGCCGGATTTTTGGTGAGCAAAAAGTTTCGGCTCGGGCGAAGAATTGTGCGAGCCTGAGTCTTGCGAAGATGACGCGGCGGATGCGGTCGTTCGCGTTGAGGACGCGACAGATGAAGAGCCTAGCGATCCTCCAGCACGCGCGGCGCCACCGATTGCGACGCGCATGGGCGTGACTACGGTAAGAGATCCACGCTGCTCTATAAAATTATTTTTAAATAAAATTGCGTATTTTAGTGTGTATGAGAATAGATACCGTTGACGGCAGAGAACGGCCGTATTTGGTTTCTTACTACGGCAGAGGCCGTGTCAGTCTCATTCACTGACATATTTTGATGCGAGGGAAAACCGTGCTCGCTACTTAATATCAGCGCGTTCATGCGACGCGTTAATTCGCTGATTTGCGCGCGGTAAAAGTTGAGTTTTTGCTCGTGCACCGCCGAATCCTGTAAAAAATGTAAATATAAAGAATACGCACATAATATGCAAAAATCGATACAAATACTTACGAGGGCGACCATGCCTTTGCCAAGCATATTTTTGCGCTTTTCGAGGCTTTCTAGCCTAGACTTGAACCATTGCAAAAGGCTTTGCGTTGTGTCGATTCCCTTACGAACGATTCCGAACTCTTCGGCGAGAAGGCCCTCATGTTTTGCCTGCAAATTTGAATGCTATAAACAAATAATAATGTCTGAATTTGCACAATAAAATTTTTTTTGCAAATTTTATACTATGTAAATAAGTTGTAGTTTTTTGCAAAGTTGGAATTTTCTCTTGCAAATTTGTAATTTCTGGCAAAGTTGTAAATTCTTTGCAAATTTGTATTATATTGTTGCATTGTCGTTTGATCACTTTCGTTATGTCAAATTAAATACCGTAATTTTCCTACTAAAAAGGATTCTTTTCGGTGTTATTTAAATTTATAATTAAACCCTTTGTGCTTCGTAAACATTTAATTTTAACACAATTGAAACATTTCAAAAACCGTAACAAATTATTTCACAATCACACGCCCACTAGCCATACACTGTACCGAAGAATATTCTTGCCAATATGATAACGTCACAAAATTTTTAATAATTTTGCGTCGTATGACGAATTTAAATTAAAATAATTTCTAAAAAAGTTTACCATTAAAATAACCTGAGAAATTGACAGTTATTTAGCGAAACCCCTCCAATTATTTCCTGAATACTCTGTAGCGAAAGTTTTTGCGTTAGCCATGGGAATTTTCTACAAAAACTTTTTAAAAATTGGAATTTTTTTCTCAAACACAAAAAAATCGAAAAAGTTTTCGAATTTCCCATTGGCAATGTTGACGAACGACAATTTACTTCGCAAAATCTCGTATAAAATTCTAATATAAAGTTATAAATTGGCATTGGCAATGATGTGCAGTCGACTTTATCATTTATTAAATTTTTGTAAAATTTTTTCATACCTCCCACACGTATGTATTATTTCAAATAAAATTTTGTATCGTTTAGCCGAAATGTGTTTGGGTTTCGTCGTAAAAGTTACATTTTTATTCATTTTCAAACTTCAATGTGCTTCATTCAGTTCAATTTAGTTTAGTTCAGTTTAGTGCAATTTAGTTCAGTTTAGTTCAGTTTAGTTCAGTTTAAGCTTCTCGGGCTCAATTTAAAAAAACTGATTTATTCCTTACTTTCTTTTAAACAATAATCATATCAAATGTAATTGAATCGCGGAGATTAGGAAAGTGAATAAATTCATAAGCAAAGTGAATGAAGTCATGTTTAGATCACACCCATGAAAATTGTTTATTTTCGTTAAATATTTTCGTTGTTCAGGTGCTATTTTATTGGAATGGCACATATTATTTATTACAATATTATATTCTCACAATCGGTGCCTCCCTAAAGAAAAAAAGTAAAAAAAGCAAGTGAAATTTTTGAAAGTTCTCATAGAAAACTTCTCAGCAAATGTTTTGTAATAAGATTTGTGAAAAAGTTTAAATAAAGCTTTGTGATGCAAAAATTCTAGCATTGTGCAAAAACACAACGCCAACGGTGGGAAGACAAATGCCATGTTTTCCTAATTTTTTAACAATTATAATAAATATTTTTGCAGTAATTTTTCCTTATAAATTCTTTCATTATTTTTGGCGCTGCATTCCAAAAAATATTTGGAAAATTTTACAGTTAAACTAGCATTTTTGCTTTATTTATTTAGTAAAAAATATTATTTTTTATTATTTATATTCGCATTCTATATATATGATGTCAAAACATATATGACTTTTTAATTACTGTAGAACGCAATAAGCTCAATTTTCCCTGAAGATCCAAATAAACTTATATAACGTTCACTAATTTTTTCGTTTTCAAAAATTTTGATATTCACACTGCGCTCGAAATTTTTTAGTGAGAAATTCGAAAAACTGCCCACATTTCCACCTTTTTTCTTTCTTCGTGACGTCAAAGTTCACATTTCATTTTCATGTGCGCATTTCATTTTCATTTTCATCTCATTATTATTGAAAAATTTCTAAATTGTCACTTATTTGATTGAGGGTCTAAATTTAAATTTTAGTCATAAAATGGGTTTCAGCCAATGGCGTTTTCTCTCTTTCCAGGTTGCGTAAAAAATAAAACTTTCCAAATTAGAATTTAAGATTTAGGAATGGGGGTAGGTAACCAAAAAATTTACATCAATTGTTGCAAATGGTGGGGGGCAAAATACAAAAAAAAAAATTTTTTTTGGTCATATTTACTTACCCCAACAAACAAAATTCAATAGGGAGGAGGAGACCTCTTCGGCTGACCCTCTCTGTCCCCCTTCCCCAGATACGTCACTGTTTTTAGCAAAAAGAAACGATACGTTCGATTTTCTTTTACATAATGAAAATTACTCAATACTTTTGGAAAAACCTATGTTATATGCATAATAATATAAAAATTTTAGTCTAGCACAACAAACTTTCCAAATAAAAAAACATTCCAAGAACATTTTTCCAAGAAAATTAAACAATTTCTTGGTATGTTTCAAAACAGTTGCGTGCTAATCTTTTTTTATTTTGTTAAATCAACAAATTAAAAAAGTTCTTGAGTCAGTTTATAAAAAGTAGGAGTAAATTAACCCTACTTTGGCGGAAGGGAATGCTTAAAAATCTTACATTATTTGAAATATTCCGAAATGGTATAATGGTAAGAATTATTCGTTCAGAGATGGGTAGAAAGAGAAGGAAAATTGCCCTTTTTCGTGCTACATATTTTCAATTAATTTCAATTTTTCTACTGAATGTAGTAAAATGCAAAAATGCAAAATACATTTATTTTTATGATATTCCAAAGAATTGCCGTTGAAAATCGCATTACGGATTTTTCGCTTTTTATTTTATTTTAAAAATAACATTATATTACGCTGGCGGATACTGTAAGATATGTACATGAAGTACGTACGTATTTGTTTAGTTTAATGTGTACATAAATTAATTGATGTGGTTTTTAGGTAAATTCATTTATTTAGGCTCTTTTGAGCTCTACATTTGTTATTTTAATATATTTGAGCGTTGAGATCAGATGATAGTGGAGTGTTCTCTAATCCCTTCCAAATTTTCACTGTACAAATTAGAGAAATATCGCCAAATGACATCGCCAGCAGACAGATCATCGCAAAATTCGCTTTTTCGATACAGTATGCTTGTTGTGGTGGTTGCGTGCTTTATGTCATTCATTCAAGCCACGCCCCTTGGTCAATTCGAAACCGTAGGCGTTGAGGTTTGATGTTTCAAATGTTTAATTATTTATATTGATGTATGGTGCTATTTGTATAATGTTGCCTAGTGCTAACTGTCTAACGCATTAGATAAAAACTAATTTAAAAATTTTGAGTAAAATTTGGATTTTCATAGATGCCCTATGGTCGTGCGATGAAGCGATCGATGGCACTGGGCAGGCTGGAGTTCCGCCCAGGAAAACGTTCGGATGACACGTTTGACCAGGAATCGAGCATGGCCGATTTGGATCGGGATTTCGAAGCCTTTCAGAACTGGTTAAGGTAAAATAATTTACAAAGTTACATTTTCTATGATCCCATCAGCATATGTAGCAAGAGCTGAGAACAAAAGTGCAAGGAAGTGCAAGCCAAATGAATAAAGTTTAATGATGATATTAAAGATGTTATGATAGAGAAATGATTTTTAGGCCGACAAGGCGGCTACCCATGAAATCGCCGCTGCTGACAATGGACGAGGTGGAGAACATGCCGACCACTTTCTCTCTGCTTACCGAGGCACAGATGGGAAAGAGATCGATGGCCGTTGGCCGGTCCGGCTTTCGGCCCGGCAAGCGCTCCATAGCCACCGGCCGAGAAGGGTTTCGTCCTGGCAAACGCAGCGCCAACATTGTACCGTACATTTCCGCCATTTACGTTTGAGATCATTTATTTACAGTAACACCGCAAATGCAGCCAACCAAAAAGTCGTAGTCCAATGTAAGTCTAACTTGTTTTTTGCGTTTTTATTTCGAATTTGGATCAAACTTTTAACTTGGAAATTTAAACATATAATTTTGCTGAAATTATTTATAACTTTTTTTCCAAACATATCGTATGTATTAAATTTTTAGAACACAGTAACCGAAAAATTCTTTCGCCAAAATAAAAATCGTTCGTCGTGATTCTGTAACTTATATATTTTTTACTGTATGTCTGTGCAATAACTTTAATCTCATCTATCTCTCTCACACACAATTTATGTAATATTTTCATTTCGTTTTTGTTTTGAATTGCAAATTTTGAAAGTAAAGAAATTTTGTTAACTAAAAATTGACCGAATTGATTGGGTTTGATACATATTGTGTAGTATTTACACTGCCACGTTACCATATATCTACAATACTCGTGGTTAACTTGGGCAAAAGCCGTAAATGTATATTTTAATAATAGATTTGAAAATGAAAATCTTCCAGGAGTTCCAAAAAAATAGCGTACCACTTGTGGTTGAAGTTCCTCGGCATACGGTGTGGTAAACTGTTTGTTTTCCGCAATACCACCGTTGCCATTTGCGCGAAAATTTTGATTTGCGTTATTTTTTAAGATTCGTGAAAAACCACTCGAACCTAAATTGTGCATTTTTCATTGAATTCAAAATTAGAATAAGTCAAAAATAAAATTAAAAACATACATCTGCTAGCCGCAGAGTTCATGCTCATCGGTCGCCCTCGACCAGAGCCCAGACTGTTCTTCTCTTCCATAGCAGAATATTGTGAAGAGACTGAAGGAGATGATGTCAGGGAACAGCCTACGCAAGAGCTCCTCCACTTCGCTCCGCCGCCGCCAGTCCCGTTCTCGCCGCCGGTAGGCGTAGCCGAAATTTGAGGCGGCAAAGGTGCGCGAATATTTTTTTCCTAGAAAGTATTTTACCAATTTACCAAATGACAAAAATACCTTTTATATGTTGTTGGGTGATGATTTTAATTACTTCGTTAAAAGCTATTGCAATTACCTTTTTTGGCCTCATTACAATTCCGTAATTTTCTAATGAATTAGGCCTCGTCAATGATACTCTGTTTGGCAGCTGCTGGACATTTGTCGGCTTTTGCCTACAAAATTCGTGATTTTCCTTTGATCTTTCCAATTCGAACTCTCCGAAATAGCCCATGGTTTGAGAGCTGATATCGGGTTGACTACGGTATTCATTTCGCTTTTTCATCTGTGCCCATTGATTACCGTAGTTGAGCGCATTGAAATCATTACAAGAGGATTTATTTAATTTTCCAGCCGGAAACAAAACGTTCAGACCCATGGCTGGATGATTTG
Organism: Deladenus siricidicola; assembly: GCA_009724625.1. Lineage (NCBI taxonomy): Eukaryota > Metazoa > Nematoda > Chromadorea > Rhabditida > Sphaerulariidae > Deladenus > Deladenus siricidicola. Next base: position 154,854 of record SAUE01000170.1, read on the forward strand.
ACGCATTTATGGAATGATTTTGGTGATGGCGACTAATTCTGAAATAACCGAAAATTAAGAGTTAATTAAACTTTCACTTTCATGGATTTGACGAATCATGCTAATAAGTATTCCCCACTGAAAAAAAGTGTTCCCCACTCTTTGAGAGGTTACAGATCCCCGGCTCGGGAAGCAAAATGTGGAGTTAAATATTATTAAACATTCTAAAAAGCCTACCCATTTTTCGTCACAGCCTGCATGGGATTATCACCATTAAACTGTTTGTCATTGCAAATGTCATGTAATTTTCCTTCGCTTCGAACGCGGTGCAAATTGGCATTTTTGTGCGAGTTTACTTGAATTTTGCGTTCATAGAGCGAAAGGCGCACGCCGTTCAAAAACCGATCAAAAGTGAGCATTCCGCTGAGCGGGGTGACGCGCCGAAGACATTCCAAGAAATTCGCCGGTAAATTATTTGTGGGAAGTTCTCGCCACTTTCGCGCCATCTGAATTGCAAAAGTTCTTTAATTGCTACTTCAGAATTGTTTTTTAATTGTTTTTGTTTAAAAAAATATTTGCATTTTTACTGCAAGGAACGACATAATCCAAACCTGACAGCTCTTGTCTGATATATAAGAAAAATTTTTATTTTTATTTTTAATTAGTGGGAGAAATAGTGGGAGTGGGAGTGTAAACAGGATAAGTAGTGCCAGGGGCGTAGCCAGGGGGAGGCAGGTGGTTCCATGCCCCCTCCCCAAATGAAAATATAAAGAACAATTTTTCACTTTTTCCAAGTAATAGATTTTTTTTGGTTTTGCCCTCCCTCGAAATGTTTTTTTGGTCTTGCCCCCTCCACTCCCGAAAACTTTTTTGATTGCGCCTCTGAGCAGTGCAGAACTTTTCACACAAAATTTTGACAATGATAAAGTAAAAAATACAGAAATAGTAAAAAGACTTCCAAAAATATAAAAATACATTTCCAAATTTATTTCTTTAAAAACGATCTTACGTGTTCATAAGAGATGAAACCGCTTCGAGAAGTGTCGAGAATGTCGAAAAGAACTTTTAAAGAGTCGACAAATTGTACCGGCAATTCGCCGATGAAATTGTTACAATTTGCGGCGCCATCGCAATTATTCGGCCGATGGCGCATTTTCACAAGAATAAAAATTTATTCGATTTTCCCCCAATCACGTACGGTAATAGTCTAAAGTTGGTTGATACAATTTTCCGCTCTCTTTTTTTAATATAATTGTTTAAATATTATAATTGTTATTAATTGTAATAAACAACAAAGCAAATTTTACACATTACATTAAAAAATTAAAATTTTTGAAATCGTTATTTTTGTTCAATTTTGTATAAATCGCAAAAAATTAAAATAAAAAATTGATATTGCTTGAAATTCGTTTTGGGATAATGGGTTGTTCCAAAATTGTAAAATGTGATATTTGTGATATTCTGCTGTTACAAGAATTTGGGTATCGTTATTTTTTATGTAAAAACAACTTATCCATATATAAAAAGGAATCATAAAAATTAACTAAATAAATTTACAAAAGAAAAATCAACAACAAAAGATTCGAATAAATGTATTATATGTATATAGGCGCACAATTCCAAAAAAATATTTTTGTATCCTAAAAGTAACACAGAATCTTGATATGTTTTGATATGCGCAAGGTGCGGTGGAAATTACTTTAATTTTTTGTTTTTTTCTGACCGCAAAATTCTATAATTTACGCGGGGCGCAAAATGCTGGTATCTCTAAAATTTATTTAATTAAAAATGTACAATTGGTTTATAAGAAACATTACACGACTAAAGTGGTTTTAATGTTGGTATTCGATAAAGTTAGCGCTGCTTTGCGAATTCTGAGCAAACCGAATGAAAATCAAATATTGTCTGAGTTAATATGTAGAAGACTTCATTATTGGACTCAAATGAGAAAATAAATCCGTGTGAGATGATCTTCCAATTATGATTTTGCATAAATTTTATAGTGAAAATTCCTTTTGGAAATTAATGGGAAAATAATCCGGAATTTATTTTATGTTCACGCAATAACTCTAAACATAATCAATAAAAAATTGTATTTTTGTTAATTAAAATTATTATTTATTTAGAATAGTTTTACAAAATGGCAAAGATTCAAAAACTGATCAAAGAGCGAAAAAAGTTAAACTTCTTAATTCAAAAATGTTTACGTAAACAATAATAACTTATATATATATTCTATTACGATATCAGTAAAAACTTAAAAAATTAAATAATAATCAGCTAAACGTGATGATAATTTTTTACAAAAAAGCCAACAAATTTTTCCAATTTTTTGATTACAAAATTATTCCAAATTAATGCTATACGATTGCATTTGAATTGCTCTTTGTATTTTGTAATTGTTCGCTCACTTTCATCAATTTTACGTTGTTTCTCTTATCAACCAGATATTCATTCTTGTACTCATCAATACATTAAAAAAACTTCCGAAATTTATACGGGAATATTCTCAAGAGTACTTGCAAATTGAAAATAAATCGTCTGTTGTTATTTTACAATAACCGCCAACAACAAAATTGTTGCTATTGCAAAAATGACAACACATAGCAAAATCAACAAATAATGGACGACAACAAGAAAGTGACACTTCGCCAAAAGAAAAATTCTTCAAATTTTTTGAAAATTATGCGCATATTTTATTGCGAGTGTACTATTTTGGCTTGTCTTTCTTTGTGCGCGTGTGTATTTTTGTGTGAAATGCACATACGTAGTGATCAGATGCGATTTGTTGTGTGAACATATGAAACAACAAAGATATATACATAAACAACTAACTATATATGCTAAGGTAACAATAACAAATTGAGAAAAAAAATTTAAGGAAGAAAGATGTAAAGAAAGAAGAAACGGTAAATTTACGCTGTAAGAAATTTAAAAAAGAGGTGGGGAGGGATAAAAACATTAAAAACATATACACATAGGAAGAGAGAGAAGAAGAGAAACAGACTTGATCTTTGAGTCTAACATATGCATTGGTAATGATAAGTCTTACCATTTATCATTAGAACACTTCGGAAAATTGGGGGGAGGGGTGGGTTGACGTGTTCTTGATGCAAATTTTGAATAGGCGTGTGGTCTTTAAAGTTTCAAAATAAATAAAAAATTAAACAGTCCATTTTCTGATAATTTAAAGTAGAAGTGGCAAATTGAAAATAGAAGGAAAAAAATATTTGCAACGAAAAACGCATAAAACATATGAAAGCACAATTTTCAATTATTAATAATGGTAATGAAAGTACGTACATATGTACATATGTAAATGTTTTATGCATTTATTTATTTGTTTGTGTTGTCGAAAACATTTTCATCGCGCGAAGAATGCAAAATCACCGGTCATTCTTTTTCCATTGCGTTGTTCTTCTTTCGGGTTTGCTTTCCTTTCCTTTTTGTGTTTGTAAGCCGTGCTTACCTGTTCCGCTGTAAGCTGTACTTACCTCCTTTCTACAGTCTCTTTGCCTTTATTTTTCACATAAGCAAAAAGAACAGGTCGATACATTTGATACATACACATGTGTACATGCATGCACATAATAAATACATTTCCAAAATAAAGTCAAAAATGGCCCATGTTTTGGTTTCATTCATGAAATCAGAAAATAAAAATTTATTGTAAATATGTTCAGATTTACATGATATGTATGCAAAAAAAGTTTATTTTTGAATAAACACATTAAAAATAAATAAAGAATTTTTATTATTTTGTTCACTAATAATATGGCAAGTGAGAAATATTAATGAATGAATGAATATTTTTATTCAAATATGATCCTGAATTTTAAATTAATGGAAAAATCATTGGTTCGGAATTTTTAAATGACTCGAAAACAAGAAAAAAAATTCAAATTATTATAACTTGCTTGATTCAATCAGCATCAAAATACAAATTAATTTCTACAATATTTGCAATGCATTCTCATTTTCAAGATTGTAAGTCATGCATGAACATCAATTGCTTAAAAATTGAGCAGAGACCCAATGTATGAGAAATAAAGGAATACTTTTGACTAAAATAAAACTTTTCATAGAAAATACGAGTTAATTGAAGATCGTTTTATGCCAAAATACACGCAAAAAACACCGCGGAAGCCATTATTAATTAATCTTAATCTCAAAAATTGACTGATTAGCTGGGATTATATTTACATAATAACGAAAGAGTTGCGATTATTAAATCTGGATTTGAATCACTACCGCTTACACAGCCAAAATTCCCAACATCAAATCAACAACAACACTTCAAGAGCGCGGGAATATCACCGATAAAAATATTAATTGCCCTTTGTCTTCACTTTTACCTATTCTATTCTTTCTCGCTCCTTCTTTCGTTCTGATTCCTCGTCATTCTACTCTCCTCATAAAAATTCAAAAATCCACGAAATAGGATCTTAGAAATCTTATCAGCAAGATATCTTTTCAATTCTCCCCGTTATCTGATCATCCGAAAAATTATTTACATAAATAAATTTCGCAAATTAACAATTAATATATTTATTTCAAGGAATCGATCTGCCATTTTGAAGACATTAGCTATTATAAGATATTATTATTATACATGATATTTTTAAACCGAACAAGCTTTGAACAACTATGTATAATATATACAACACAAATTGATATACAATTACTTACACATAATACAATCGCTTTCCCCGTTATAATGTAAATACATGTATCAAATGCGATTTACATATCTCTCGGAAATTGTCCCGCAAAAATTGGCTATTTTTTGCGTTATACGAAAAAGTGCGGTAACATTTTGTGAATGGGGAAGAAAGTGCGAGAATGCGAAGTGACGAGATGACTGTGGCCGAAAGTTTAACATGAGATTAAGAATTGCTTTCCTTTCTTCCTTTCTTTCCTTTTTGTTTTTGCTTTACATATTTCAATGGAAAAGCTACAGTGAAAATTGTTGTTTTATTCTCACTTTTTTCGTGTAATTTTATTTGCGGACCTTCGTCGTTTTGGTCAAATTTGCTGATGTGGCTGGCCATTGTTTATGAAAGCTCAAATTAAAAAAAACTTCTAAACAATCTTGACAAAGCAATACGTAACAGCTTCGAGAAAGCAAACATCATTATTTCAGTCTTTAAAAAACACGTTATTTTATTAAATAAAAAAATGAAAATTTTGCTTGAGAACAGTTCAATTTCAAAACAAAACAGAAAAATTTCAATTTCAAAATGCTAGTTCAAGTACGCAGATGCTATTTTCTACCTGATTTTATCTTCGGAATAGTCGAATTTGTTGATTTTAAAATATTGTTTCCTAAATAAATTTCATAATTTCCACTATCCCGCTTATTTTTCCGAATTTCTAAATTTTTTTTCAAGTGAGGTTATCGATATGTTAACGGATAGTACAGGGTGCGCCAAAAGTTCTTTTACACATTCTTTCTATCATAACATTTTTATTAAATAACGAAATTGAACGCAACAGCACGCATTTGAAAGCCAACAAAATTCTCTACAAGATCAATTTATAATAAAATATGCTCGAAGTTTTCGCCTTCAGCCACCACGCAGGCCCCCAAACGCTGTCAAAAGTTTTCGATGATGCTCGCGAGCGTTTTTTTCAGAATTTCGTCCCACACCTTCTGGAGAGCGCGCTTCAGAAATTCGATTAAGCCATGGTTTGCAGCGCAGATCTTGCGCTACAAGATAAAAAAAGAAAAATCCACATCGGGGTTGCTTTTTTACAAATTAGATTTAAAAACATTTGTAAAAGAACTTTTGCCGCACCCTGTATATTAAAAATGATGTCGATTTTTGTAATTAAAAATCTTTGATAGAAAAATGCAATTGATCTAAACGGAACTTTTTCGAATTAATTTTCAAATGATTAGTTAAAACTGACTACTCGAATAGTACATTTTATTAAATCGTTTTCATACTTGCAAAAAAGCACTTTTTGGAAACTATCCTAGATACATGAAGTGATCGTAGCAAATATGTACATTTTCCAAATCTGTACATGTGAGGAACATGAAAAAAATTCAATATAAAAAATCCTATTTTTGTTGAAAATATTAAAAAATGAGAGTCGTTGGCAAAACGCAAAACATAACTTGAAAGTGGTTTCTTGAAAGCAAATGTTTCAATCAAAATTATTGAAAATGCAAGGAAAATGCATCGGGAGAGCATTTTCGTGTGCGTGTATAATTAAGGGAAAAATAACCTTGAAACTTTTCAAATATTTACAAAAAAATTAAATTCTTCCTAAATGCTTTTTGGCAACAAAAATTTACATTTTGTTCACATCACACACCTATGTATGTACATGATATGTGCCACAAATAACTATGACTATGAAAATCACAAATGGTTCTAATTGTGAATATTTTGACTGAAAATGAAAAATACCAAAAAAATAACTAAACAATTTTACCAGAAGGGCTCAAATTGAAAAAAAAATTTTTTTTTTGTATGCTATAAATAAATATTATATCGAGAGAACAAAAACTTGAAAACATTTAAAGAAAACATGAAATTTTGTGTCTCTGAAAGAAAACATGCAAAGCAATATGTGAAATCCAGTTCCGGGAGAAAAAGTTTGGTCCCCCCGCGATCAAAGAAAAAAATTTTAGTGTTGTTTTTATTGCGACAAACTAAAATTGCAAATTTCACTAAACCACCACAACTTTGATGAAAATGAGCCGAAAGGGTCGTTAATGTTGTAATTTTCCAAAAAAAAAATCTCTTGTTTTTGATTCTTTCAGTAAAAGCGCTAAGGCTAATTAAGCACATTATTGTAAAAAAATTACAGCACAAACTTGCTATGATTTTTGAATTGAACTAAAAATTGAATTGATAAGAATTGCTTCTTTCATTGAAATTATAATATAATATTATAAGTAGGTTCAAAGTTCGTGCCGAGTTCTCAGAAATTTCTCAAAATCACGCGAGAAAAAATTTAATCGAAACAAACAATCGACCCACAAAAAGGTGGCCCATTGGTGGCCCGCCACCAAGGAATAACGTAGGTAAGACATTTTGCTGAAATTTTGAATCTTCCCCTTACCAACGGAACGTGCGCTTTTGAGGTGATTAGTAATTGTGATTGTTGTTTGTGAAACAGTTGCGAACGGTGAAAATGATATTCAGAAAATGTTGAAATAATACAAACGACAATAAACAAAACAAACCACCAAAACTTCACCTCCAATAACAACAACTAACAACAACAACAATAATGACGATTGAAAATGATATGATGAGAAGTAGAGAAATTTTGAGATTCTCTCAAAACAATTTCTCAAAATTCATTCCAAAACAAATTTATGCAAAATTAAAATAAATGCTAACCTTCCACAAAAACTTCATAAAAGTGACCCGAAATTTTTCGTCTTATAATAATAATAATAATAATTTTCAGATAAACAATTTTATTCGTGATTTTATTAACAAATTCATGAAAATCAGATTTTGATTTTTTGCTTATTCGTTAAAAATTTATTCATTAAATAATTTATAAAATTTTATAAAGAATAAATAAAAATAAACCGAAATTATTATCGAAACCTTAACCAAAATTTAATGGCAACAATTGCAAATGCAAAAAAAATTAAAAAATTGTAAAAATCGGCTAAAACTGAAATGGGTAATGAAGAAATAAATAATTGTAAAGGGAATTTTTGCACCTGTCTTTCTTTCGCTTATTTCCAAAAGCACTGTTTTCTTCGGAAATCCGGAAGCCAACTCTTTCCTTTCTCTACCTTTCTTCCTTTTTTACCGTGCACAAAACCATAAAAGATTTTAACGCAAAAATAAGGTAACGAGGAATATGAATAAGCATATTTTTGGATTAACAAGCACGGTAAAACGAAAAACATGTTTGTTAATTAAGAAATTACAAAATAATTTCGTCTTTTGCTCCTAATTTCAATAAGAGATTTTTGAACTCTAAAAATTCTGTCAAATTTTAATCTCAGCATCAAGAAAAAAGGAAATTTTCCCTTTAAATCTACAAATAAATAATATAATATTTTTAGGTTGAACTGGCATTTTAAACTTAATTTTTTTGTACATACGATAATTTAAATTGCCGCTTTGAATTTGATTTTTTAAATTTGAACAAGTGGTTTGAACCTGTACATAGGCCATGCAAAAAATTGCGGTTTTTTCAGCTTCTTCAAGTTCAGTGAAATTATTTCATTTTGTCATTTCACCTTTGACATGAAACTGAGTCTACTTCACTTTTCATTTCCCAATATTCCAAACACAAATTTCAAGAAAATGAAATTCATTTGAGTTAAGCATACAGCACAAATACATATAAACTTATCGTTGAATATCTATGTATTACTTTTTTGTTTTATTTGAGATTATTGCTAGTTCCAACATGCTTACTTTATAAACGGTTTTTACAAAACATTATAACGAAATATTTTAAATTTAGGACTTTTGCCATGAAAATCCAAAAATTAAAAATCAAAATTCTTTTTTTTTGTAAAATAATAATGTGCAATGAAACGTAACACACAAAAGGCACTTTTCATTAATAAAAAAAGAAACATAAAAATTTCATTAAAAAAGTCAATTATCAAAAAATGTAATAAAAGTATGCGAATTATACCAGCTTCTGCAAGCAAAAATGATAAGACTATCTTAGTTTGTAAACTGGCTGCATGGCCAACAATCAGTCTACTCTGAAAGTATACAAAATTAGAATTTCTTCAACGAATTTAAAATTAGAAATCGGTTTACAGACACTTTTTAGTGATTAAAATATTCTTAACACTAATCTCTAATTTTCTTTTATTTTTTTCCACAACTTAATATATTTGTATTAGAAATACCTCTACAAATAGTATTTTTAAGTTAAAACTTGTTTAATCCTAGAGAATGTATCAAATCGCTGCCTAATTTTCGGGGATATTACCGCATTAGATGACCAAAGCGGTCGACGATTCCTCAAGCAATGGAGGCGGCGTGGATGGTGGTGCTCTGAGCGGAGGACGTGCTCACCGTCACTACCGCCGAAACCTCAATAACGAAAACAACAACGGCGGCGGCGTCAATCCTTCCCACGGTCATCAAAACGAAGATTATGCGGTAATTGCGAAAGGAAAAAAGGGTGATAGCGCGTAAGTTTGAAAATTTATGTACATATGAATTCTATAACACTTTTTTGTGTTACCGACTGCTTTCAAAGCAAAAAGAAAATTGATTATCTATTTTTTTACTTATTTATTCGAAAATGAGGTTGTTTTCATTGAAATACACTCCCCTCCCCCGAGACACAATTTTCTTTGCCGTTCGGATGAGAAAAATTGATTTTGTACGATATTTTTTTAACTTTTTTGTGTTTTGTTTCTATTTTTGATTTAAAAAATTTTGAGTTATTTTTTCAAATTGTTTTGTATTATTTTCCATTAAATTTTTTGCCCAAATCGATTCGAATTGCCAATTTTTATATTTTTTTATCCCTCGGAAAAGTAATAAGGAAATTGAGTGTTTGCGGCCGGCCGCTCAATTGTAAAAAAAGAACTTTTCGACGTGAAATGGCACTATGTATTATTGTGGCATTTCATTGATTTTTGGGCTTATCATTTTGTTTGTTATTTGATGAGAATTTTTGATTATATTTTATTTACTTAACCTTTTTCAACATCAAATTTTTTCATGTTAACAATGTTAACAAAAATACTCGGTATTTCTTATATAAGAAAATCAACTACAAAATGATTTATTTGAAGATTTTGCATCATTTTGAAAGATTTGAAAATTGGCAAACTTCACAGATATAGTGGCACAATTTCGTCCCCGGTTTTTTTAATTAACTTTTTTGTTTCGCAACCGATTTATAAAACTCTTTTTTTGTTCAATTTGCAGCTCTTTGCTACCAAAATTCTACAAAACAAAGCAGTGAAATGTTTATAATTATTTATATTAAAAATCAACTTTTATTGAAAAATCGTACATCGATTTTGCGCCGTTTTTCATTACATTTTGTTTGATTTTTGTGATTTTTGAAATATTTTGCAGCGCGTTTTGACGAGTTTTTTTTTGTTTTTCGATGCAACGTTGTGAGTTTTTTAAAACTCACGTTATGAGTTTTTAGCGCTGATTTTTTTTCGAATTTTTAGTATACTACCTTAAATTAAGGTAAATGTCTATGTATAATATGCACAAAATGTTTTAATTCACAAATATATGGTGTTTTTCATCGTTTATTATCGTTACTAACATTAAACAAATCTCCAAAGATTAGCAATGCATGGCATGCCAATGACGTTGCCAATCGAACAAAAAAATTGCAAATTGATTGCGAAACAATAAAGTTAACCGGTATGAACAAAACCGGGGATGAAACTGCGCCACTACAGTACATTGTATTTTTTTAATTAAAATATTTTTAGCGGATATTCCGCAAAAATGTTCAAACCCGTATACTTTGTGACGGTGGTGACGGCGACGTTGGGCGCTAGCACACAATTTTACAGCTACGGTATCGTCAACCCCGAGCAGGAATTGCTGACCGCGTGGATCAACACCACATTCCACGCTCGCGATGGCGTCGGCATGAACGAAGCGCAGTTGAATTTGTTCTGGTCATTCGTCGTGTCCAGCATTGCCGTTGGCGCCATTTGTGGCGCCCTTTTGACGAGGTACTGTACCTATTTTACGTGCAACTTCTATTTTTCAAACATTAAAAGAAAATAATTTATAACAAAACATTTTTTTGGAATTTTTCGGATTTGAAAAATCTTAACTTAAAAGTTCTTCGCTCGTAGCTCTATCAGTGTCATATTCAAAAAGCAATATTTTTCAGGACGTTGGCCGAGCGTTTGGGTCGACGGAACGCGTTGATTGCGAATGGCGTCGTAAACGTTTTTGCCGCGTTGTTAGAATTTTTGGCAAAGCCGGCTGCCTCGCCTGAATTCCTCATAATTGGGCGGCTGATTTTGGGCGCGAATATGGGACTGTCGTCTGGCATTGTGCCAATGTATCTACTCGAAATCACGCCCACAAAATATCGTGGCACAGCCGGCACATTTCATCAGGTTTTTTTTACTTTTTTATATTTTAGACAGATATGTATACATATAAATTTAAATAACTTTTGTATTCTTTTAAACTCAATATTCTTTAGATTCGTTTAAACCGTTGGTGTAACAAATTTTCGAAATTGTTTAGGTGGCAGTGGCGTTTTCGGATTGGTTTTCGTTGCTGTTGGGACTGCCCGAAATTTTGGGCAGTGCTGAGCTTTGGCCGTGGGCTTTTGCATTTCCGGGCATTCCGGCCTTTTTGCTGTGTTGCATTTTGCCATTTTGCCCGGAAAGTCCAAAATTCACGCTGGTGGCGCGCGGCAAGCGCGAGGCCGCGCTGAAAGACCTAGCGCGGTTGGTGGATGAAGACGAAGCCGATGAAATGTTCCAATCGCTAGTCAAAGAGACGACAATCATGCAGGTCACATAAAATGGCAAAATATAAAAAAATTAAAATTAAAAAATATAATACAAAAAAATTTAATGAAAAAAATTTTGTAATAAAAAAATTATTAAATTATTTTCATAATTTGATTTCTAATTAAAATTAAAATAGAATTGCTAAATATGTACTTTTTCCAATTACATACATATGTACCTTATAAATAATTTTAGGATGGTGTCGGCACATATAAAGAAATATTTCTTCGTCGAGAGTTCCGCATTCCTTTGTTTATTGCTGTGCTGGTGATGATAGCACAGCAGTTTACAGGCTGTAGTGCTGTTTTCGCCTACAGTACGGACATGTTTCTCAACGCTGAGCTTCAACCGTAATTATTTAGTTTTTCATCCATTTTCCATTTTTTCTCATTCTAAGAGAAGTGTAGAAAAAAGACAAACTATGACAAAGGATTATTAATAAACAAAAATGTTTATCTTTAGATTTATTCATGTATTTTTTAATTTCCACCAGTGTTGTAACTGCAATATTTTTGAATCTGCTCTAAAAAAAGGATTTAAAATTGTATAATATGTATCTTATTTCCGAAATATCATTTCGAATCGACGAAAATAAATAACAAAGCAAAAACAATGTGTATTCGAAATGGATTTAAATTTAATCCACATACATTTATGAAAACTGGATTCAATTTTTCAGCAAAAAGATCCGGTATCTGCGTGGTTTTGTAGATCTATCTCACTAATTTCCACCATTTGTCGTCGTCTAACGCAAACAAATTTTCAGGACAACGGCTCGCTTCAGCACCCTGGCAGTTGGCATTGCTTACTTCCTTTTCGCGTGCACTGCGCCACTTTTAATTGAACGAATGGGCCGCCGTGGGCTTTCCATTTTCCAATTGGGATTCTGCACCGTAGCACTCTCACTTCTTAGTTTTTTCACGTGGATTCAGTCACGAAGTTCGGTATGTTAAATAATTTCAGAATACCTTTTTCCGAAATATCATTTCGAATTAAGGAAAATAAATAATTGCAACATTTTAGGGAACATGGGCAAGTTATGCGACAATTGGGGCTCTCATATTCTACATGTGTGTGTACGGTATGGGTTCCCCGATTCCATGGATGATCACTTGCGAAATGTTTCCTACAAAGGTAGGCTTTGATTTAAAAATGTGAATAATTGTTTGCTCATAAGCCATGACAAATACATGACTCACAATATTCCCGTTTCAACGCAATATATATCAAAATACAGAGCAAATTTGAAAAAGTTCAATTCGCCAGTCAATAGATTTTGAAAAATATGAACCTTTTTCGAATTAACTTGAACATGGATTTGAATTGTGCATATGTATTAGAGTTGTATCACGCTCTTGCTCGAAACGCGAGTACTATTACCCGTCATGACAAGATGCTCCGGCTCGGAGTCGAGCTTGGGATTTTATGATACTCGGTACTCGGTTAGGCTTGATCATTCGAGGCTCTGAGCATCAACCAAAAAATAATATGGTCAGAGAGGTGGCTAAACAGTGCTTCTTGAGCTCAAAAAGTACAAGCTAAGAATTCTTCGGATACTCCAAAAATGCCTATTTAGTGCTTAATTTCAAAAAAAATTCCGACTTACATTTTATATAATAAATATTATTACAATTTTTTCAACGACAAAAATATTGCTAAATTAATAAACTTTTTATAGTTGTTCAAAAGTTCAAAATACAATCATTTTTGATTGATTTATGGTTATTTTTGAGGTGGCGCTTTTTCGCGGGGTAACTATGTTTTTTAATACTTTTTTACAACTTTTATATACGTTATGTGAATATGTAAAGAAAATTTTCAATATTGAACACTCGTATAAGTTGTTATCTCGTATAAGTTTATATCACAGCAAATTTTTAATTAAATAATGCTCGGTGCTCGTGCTCGGTTCTAGGTTACACTCGAGCTCGGTATAACAGTAATTTTTAAGTGGGCTCAGGATCGGTTGATACTCGAAATTTTTTTGTTATTCGGCTCGGTCTAAAATTTTAAACTCGATGCAGCTCTAATATGTTTGTAAGACAAATATGTAGATAGAAAGTCAAATAAATAAAATACAAAAATTCGATTGCAGTTCCGATCGGCAGCAGTGACAATTGCGGTGTTCGTGGCCTACTTTTTCGCCTTCCTCGTCTCAACACTCTATTTGCCTTTCCAACAGGTTCGGTTTATTATTGAAAAATTTTATGTTCTTTGATCCGAAAATTCCGTGTTCTTTGATCAATGTTTTAAAAATACGCAAAAATGATAAATCACATCAAAACGTTAAAACATATTATTAAAAAATATTGAACAATGATTAAAAGAGTTTCACAGTACGAAAAAGTGAATTGGTCTCATCGCCCGGTGTGGTTGGGGGAAGTGCAAAAAAGCCAGTGGACAAAAGAAAGAATTCGATTGAGTGATTTGCACTTTTCCTTCGCCGATTTGCACTTTTGTTGTACTTTTAGTGCACTATTAGGAACGTTTTTGCACTATTAATCCGTCGGGATGCACTTTTCCTTCCAATTTTGCACTTTTATTTTTTCATCTCCGCTTTTACGTCTGCACTTTTTTCCTCCAAGTTGCACTTTTATTTCTATAACGCTGCACTTTTTCTTTCTTCTTTCACACAGCAGCTGTGTGCGTGTTTCTATCTGCGTCCGCAGCGCTGCGTTTGGAGTTTTCGTTGCTCTTTTTTCTGTTTTTTTGCACGCAAAGTGGATTTTTTTGTTCAAGATAAATGAAAAATGCGTTAAATTTAATTAGCCAATGGTGATTTTAAATTTTAAAGAGAATTTTCAACGTGAAAATACACGCATTTTTAAATATTATACGTTTTCACATTTTCATTCCCACATTTTTAAGTTAAAAAAATAAATTTTTTTAAATTTAAAAATACATCTTTTTAGTCATATTTTTCCGTTCAATTTCGCATCGCATCTTTTTATCAATCTTCATTAATAACTTAAAATTCTTTTAATTTTTGTAGTGTAGCTGTTTCATATTAAAGAGGGATTTTCAGAGTTGGTGGCAAAAGTTTTCTACACATTTAGAAATGTATGCAAACATTTATACGTACATATCAGGGGTGTGGAAATTTTCGATTTTCGGAATTTACCGAAAATCGAAAATCGAAAGAGATTTCAAAGTACCATANAAACAATTCAAAGAAAAACTCAAAAAAGTTCATTTTGAAAACAGTTATGGTACTTTGAAATCTCTTTCGATTTTCGATATTCGGTAAATTCCGAAAATTAAAAATTTCCACACCCCTGGTACATATGATAACTAATGCAGAACTTTTTCACATAATGAAGAATTTCTTTCATTAATACTAAATAACTTTATTTTGTTAAAAGTAAATGACTTTTTAGATGGTTGGAGTTTCGTTGAGTTATTTTCCGTTTATAATCGTCAGCGTCGTCACCACGATCGCCCTCTACATATTATTGCCAGGTTGGTTGTTTCTCGAAAAAAATAAATTGCAATTTCATCTTTTAAGACGCGAGGTCTGAGAAAATGAGTTTCATTTACACAGAGGTGGGACGCAGATTTGGACATAGTCTTCGATTTGGCTAAAACTTATGTCATAGGGGCCGAAAACCGTGCTGATTCCAAATCTGAAAGAATTTTGTCGATCCGACGTCTCTGCACTACGGTACGACCGGATTAAGATAGTCAATTTTCGTGATTTTGCATTTTCTTCAATTTTTTTTAAAGTGCAATAGAAACTCACAGAGTTATCCAATCCGAATGACTTATTCCGGCTTTCAGAAAAATATTGCACTTTTACAAAAAATTCAAAATTTGCAATTCTACAAACCAAAAACTGCGCCAAAGTGGTAATTTTTTTCGTATTTTTTTCAGTTTTTCGCATTTTTTGCCCCGAAAATGTCCGAGGCGCCGAACAAACTCATCACAGGGAGGTAGAGCATAAAATTCTACACAAAACCTGTATGATTTGAAGTTTTAAAAGTATCGCATGATGACCAAATTTTGTGTCAAAGTTCAATTTTGGCCTGATTTTTCACAAATTTGGCAAGTTGAATTATTTATATAAAATCAGGAAAGCATTTTCGGAGTATGGTCCAATGAAGAAAAATGCTCCATTTTGGCTTCTCTACTTCGCTAATTTTTTGCGAGAGATTTGGCGCGAAAAAATTTTCATCGATTTTCCGCCCTATACCCTTGACAAATTTTCGAAAATTCACTTTTCCCGCCATAACTTTTTTTTATTTCAAAATACAAGTATATAATGTTTATTGTCATTTTGAAGGTCTCAGCGAGATCTATCCAAATTATTTTACAAAATTAAAAAATGTTTTGGTATGCGGTAGCTGTCACCATGAATATTTTATGAATTTTATGCTGTTTTGTCTTGACAAGAGGTCCACGTCGGAACTTTTGTCAAAATATGTTTAATAATCTGCATTCGTCTATTGGAGTTAATAATCTGAATTCGTTTATTAATTCAACTTGCCAAATTTGAAAAATCAGGCCAAAATTGAACTTTGACACAAAATTTGGTTATCATGCGATACTTTTAAAACTTCAAATCATACAGGTTTTGTGCAGAATTTTATGCTCTACCTCCCTGTGATGAGTTTGTTCGGCGCCTCGGACATTTTCGGGGCAAAAAATGCGAAAAACTGAAAAAAATCGAAAAAAAATTACCACTTTGGCGCAGTTTTTGGTTTGTAGAATTGCAAATTTTGAATTTTTTGTAAAAGTGCAATATTTTTCTGAGAGCCGGAATAATTCTGCGTCGAAGTCATTTGGATTGGATAACTCTATGAGTTTCTATTGCACTTTAAAAAAAATTGACGAAAATGCAAAATCACGAAAATTGACTACCGTAATCCGGTCGTACCGTAGTGCACAGACGTCGGATCGACAAAATTCTTTCAGATTTGGAATCAGCACGGTTTTCGGCCGCTATGACATAAGTTTTAGCCAAATCGAAGACTATGACCAAAATCCGCGTTCCAGCAAAACTCATTTTCTCAGACCTCGCGTCTTAATTTAAAAATTATTTGCGTTATTAAAAAATCGAAAACTGAAAAAATAATTCGTGGTGTGAGGAAAAAAGAATTATACCAAACAGTAATCGTTTGTCTTTTACAGTATAAAATAGATGTCATTATGTTGAAAAATCTGTTATGTGTATATTCATAATTTTCAGAGACACGAGGAAAACAGCCGTCGGAAATCGTGGAGGAGATTCGCTATCGTGCCCAGTCCTCCGTCGCACATCCGCTGAGGATCGTCACGCTCAGCTCCGAGGACGAGTCGACGTATTTGATACGGCAACGTGCGCGCTCCGACTCGGTCCAGTCCTACCATCAGTACATGACTGTCGCCGCCTAGGCCTTTTGCGAATATTCGTGCGCCATTTCGAATAAAAAAGTACCCCTCCCCCCCACACATTTTCTCCCTCTTTCTCGGATTTGCGATGTTGAAGTGGTGGTCTGCTTCCGGTTGAGAAAGACCGTTAGCGTCTGCTTTTTAATTGTATTTCACTTTTTGCTCAAATAACAGCCACCAGAGCCTGGCCAGACCAAGAAAGTTCAGTAATCCCAATCCCCAATCCCACTTGTCAAATTTTCAATTTTTTACTCGGGTTTTATGGCTTTAAATTAAAATGAGTTTATTGTAGATTTTTTGTTGACTTTTGTCGTCACTTTTTTCATTTTTATTCTACATTTACCGTATAATCGGGTCGGTTGTGTACATTTAACAAATAAAGTTGCTTTTTTGAAAAAGATGAATATGAAATCACTACAAGCAAAAAGCCACATCTTTATAATTTTTACCGTTAAATACAAACAATACATACATATACATATATGTATGTTTAGCGTTGAGATAGTTTAGGGTTGAAAATTAAAAAACATTCAAAAATAAAAATAACAAATTAGACGAAACTAACCATCAAATTGGCGCCAAAAATTAAAAAATTATTCCTGAAAAGTTATTTTTAGTCTTTTTTTTAACGATTTGTTTGGTGTTTGGCAATTTCCGAGTAAATTAGTCGAAAATTTCGTTGGATTAAATGAAAAAAACGTCGAAAAACTGATAAAAAATCACAGACAAAGTAGCAAATTTTTGTTGTCTTTGTTGTTTTGTGGTTATGAATTGGTAAACAAAATTCATAAAATTTTTGCTTGTGATTTTTAGGGCGGTCTCAATTTAAAAACTAAAGTTTTTTTCTTGTATATTTCGTGAGTAATTCGTGAACCTCAAGAATCGGGCAATATTCGCATTGCTATCGTGTAATTAGTACATATAAAAAGATTATTTCACTTTCAAATCTATTTTTATTTTTTACAATCTGTTGAAGGTGTTCTTCCTCGTGTTCCACGGTGGTGTTCTTCCTCAATTCAATAAATACCAAAAAATGTCTTTAAATTTATTTTGCTAATAAAATTTCTTGAAAATTAATTCAAAAAATGAACACCTTCATGAATGCTATCAGCCGAGAGAACCATTTTCATGTTTGTTTGTGTGAAATCGTTTTTGATTGAAGACAGCCAGGTCTAACCAATACTCAAACGATTCGATCCAGGTCCAGGTTTCCAGGTCTCTAGCTCAGGTAAAAGCAACACTCAAACAGTTCAATCCGTGTTAAACACCAAAATATAGTTCAATTTATGAATTTTGTTTACTGTTAATTTTGAAAATCACCACTGCCTGACACAAACAAAATTCGAGAAAAAATAAAAGTGAAGCGAATTGCCGGGCCTTTCTTTTCGAGACTATTCCTTTCCATTGCTCCTCGACATTTCCCAGTGTTTCGATACATGATGATATTGAGAGAGAGGGAAAACTCGCAATGATAAGACTAATTTAACACTTCAATGTATTAATGTATTACCAAAATTTATTAAACATTTGCTAACGAATTTTTTATGATCGATGAAAAAATAGAAAATATTTGATTTTGTTGCCATTTTAATTTCAAACACACTTTTCATTTTCAAATTTTGGCGGCTTCGTTCCTGATCTAATTTTTTCTACAGTACATACATATGTACTTTTAAAAAAAATTTAATTTTTAAAATTTTGTCATTTTTTAATTATTTTTTTAATTCAAAAATGAAATAAAACTTTCTGATCAATGTATGTATGTCTTATCGGTATCTACAAATTCTTTTTGAGCACAATTTATCGTAGCGTATACAATCAATTTTCACCCCAAAATAATCATATCTATTGCGAAAATTTCGATTTTTTGAATAATTTTAACTGAAATAATATATTATATTTTAATAGTAATTTTTTTGCTTTTTCAGCGCAACATTCGACCCCATTTGTTCGTCTCGACAGCGGTTGCTGTAAGGCGATTTGCGCAAACCTTTTTCGCAAAATGTTTCGCGTCAAATACTATGTTACTGTATTATTGGCTACGCTAGGCGGTAGTACGCAATTCTACAGCTACAATATCGTCAATCCGGAACAAGAGATTGTTACCGCGTGGATTAACGCTACATTCAGAGCGCGAAATGGCGCGCCGCCCACCGACTCGCAGGTGAACGTCTTCTGGAGTATCGTGGTGTCGAGCATTGCGGTCGGCGCTATTTTTGGCTCGTTGCTCATGAGGTAGGAAATGTTGCAACAACATGTAATATGTTTTAATTTGCTTTTACCGTTCGTAATTTTGTGATACCTAAAAGCACATAGACGAAATGATAATGAAAAACCATTGAAAACACTTTATGTGGACTTATACATACATACATATATTTATGTAGAAGTGAGGGAAGAATTGCTTTTGCGGCTGTAAAATTTGTTTTGACAAAAAATTGGTTTTTATAAAATTGTTTTTTTCTTTTGAACATTAATTAATGGTTCTTGAAATTTGAGGACATTGGCTGAGCGTTTGGGAAGGCGGAATGCGTTGATCGCGAACGGCGCCGTCAACGTAGTCGGCGCATATTTACAATATTTCGCGAAAACATCTTCCTCGCCAGAATTTCTCGTCATTGGACGATTTATTTTGGGTACAAACTTAGGCGTTAGTTCTGGCCTTGTACCAATGTATTTGATGGAAATTACACCAACAAATTACCGAGGCACGGCCGGTACAGTACATCAAGTATGACTTTTATTTTTATATGTATAGATAACATAGACAACAAATTACCGTTTAGCTTAGGAAACTCTTCAACAAAACTTTTTACTGTCGTTGGTTTTGTTTATATGTACTGTATGTATGTATATAAAAAATTACATTAACGCCTAAATGATCGTAAGGTCAGGGCACTAACAAATGTCTTTGGCTACAATTATATATAATTATGTAAATAAGTCTTCATATACAAGTTTACCATATGTGTATGTATTACATAAACTCTTGCAAATTCATTAAGGTGGCGATCGCTTTCTCCGATTGGTTTTCATTGTTTATGGGCCTGCCGGAAATTTTGGGCAGTAGCGAGAATTGGCCTTACGCATTTGCATTCCCGGGCATTCCCGCGCTGGTGATGTGTTTACTGCTGCCATTATGCCCTGAGAGTCCGAAGTACACATTGATTGCCAAGGGCCAACGCGACAAAGCCATTCGAGACCTCGATTGCCTCGTCGACGAGACCGAGGCCAAGCGAATGTTCGAGACATTACTCGAGGAGGCCGCCCTCTCTGATGTAAACTTTTTCTGCGTTTTCGTGTTGTAGTACGTAATTATTGTTGGAATATAAATAGTAGTTTATGTTAAGGATGGCTCTGGCTCTATTTTTCCCAGGCTTAGACCTACCCAAAATATTTGAGTCCGGCTACATAGACCCAAATGGA
>SAUE01000170.1:175102-191116 GCA_009724625.1 Deladenus siricidicola
GGCTCTATTTTTCCCAGGCTTAGACCTACCCAAAATATTTGAGTCCGGCTACATAGACCCAAATGGACCCCCCCCCCGGATAAAAATTTGATAAAAATGATTTACTTTTTTAGGATTATTCAAAAACTTGAAATTTAAATTTTCGTGGTTTAATGATTTTCAATTCTGATTTTTAGCCATACTTTTGTTAACTTATTTAATGTTTAAAATTTTGCTAAAAAAAGCAAAAAAGCAAATAACCTTTTATTATATGTTTTTTCAAAAAAATTACTGAACTATACATAATTTTTTTGATTTGGAAATTCGGAGCAAAAATATGAATTTATAATGTTTTTATAAGAATTGAATACATATTTGCCCTTCCCCGGTCTTTTCAAGTTCTTTTTTCGAGCACGACTCACTTAGTCACACTTCATTTATGGCAAGCCTAATTTATAGAAGACTCGCGGAAACTACGGCGAGCTTTTTACTCGGCGCGATCTGCGCTTTCCGCTTTTTCTCTCGATTTGGATGATGGTAGCACAACAATTTACGGGTTGCGCGGCTGTGTTTGCGTACAGTACGGACATGTTCATTAGCGCAAAAGTCTTACCGTATGTTATTAAATTTTTTTTTGTTATGTACGATTAAAATATTTATAAAAAAATTGTTTCAGTTCCATAGCTCGATACTGTACCCTTGCTCTCGGCATTGTTTACTTCCTATTCGCGTGTAGCGCGGCATTTATGATCGAACGCGTGGGACGGCGCGCACTTTCTATTTTTCAACTAGGCTCTATTACGATAGCACTTTCTTGCATTACTGCTTTCACATTCATCCAGAATTTTTCTACGGTTTGTTTGTACAGTAAAAGAATGTGTTGATATACATAATAGAAAAAAAAAATTCTAATCAATTTAAGCCCTGATTACTACTCCTTTTATTTTTTCTTGGTAAATTTCGGTATGTAGGAAATGCAATCAATTAAATCGGAATTCGATGTTTTTCCAGCATTATATATTTTCGAGATTGCAGGGTAGTTGGACAAGCTTTGGCGCAGTGGGTTCAATGATCTTCTACATGTGTGCGTACGGTGTGGGCTCGCCCATACCGTGGATGATTACGGGTGAAATTTTTCCTACAAAGGTGAGCCATCATTCATCATACACTTTTCCCTGGAGCAGAAAATGCAATCAATGCAATTTAAAAAAATTTTATTTCTAAAAAATTTCAGTTTCGATCCGCCGCCATTACAGTAGCTATATTTGTGTCATGGTTTATTCTCTTCTTTATTTCTCTCGCCTATCTTCCATTCAAAGAGGTATTGTCGCTAAAAATTTAGCCAAAAAAATTCGATTCAGAAAGTTTTAATTTTTGAAACTTTTATGACATTTTTATTTAGTTGGTGGGCGTTTCTGCCAGTTACCTGCCCTTCATATTTGTAAGCGCAATCAGCACTTTCGTCATTTATTGCTTATTACCAGGTATCTACATATTACATATTGGATTATTATTTACTTAATTTATAAACAGAATTATTTTTGTTTGAAAATCTTTGTTAATTTAAATTCATTTTGTAATTTTGTATCTCTTACAGAGTGTTTCCATAAAAACCGTGAAATGAAAAATGAAATGATATCAACTTCACTGTCGAAGTTGAAATGGCAAAGTGAAACCATTTCATTTCAACGAAAAAAAGAAATGGCAAAGTGAAATCATTTGATTTCAACTTGAAACGAAAATTCCAAGTTGAAATGGATTTTGAAAATGTGCAGTCTTACAGCGAAAGTTCTGCAATNCCCCCGTGAAAATATCAAAAACTGCACAAAAACAACAAAAAATTTCGACCAAAAAATCCTATGGTCAGGGGGGGGACAAAGTAAATAAGTACCAATCAACCTACCCATTCTCGTTCACGAAAGAGGACACAGCGATGGCACAAACTTTGGGGACACAAAATTTTAAATATGATTCTCGAGCATTCAAATTTTGTTCATATTAATGGTAACAGGCAATAAAGCAAATATTGTTAAAGTCATTGCAAAGACAAAACCAAATAAATTTGGAAATTTATGAAGCTGTTTTTTTGTTATGGTTGTTATACCTGTTGTTATATCAATTATACCCAAGACTTTACCAAGTTGTGACTTTTCTTTGCAAAAATTGAAGTAAAACGATGTTTACTCGGTTTACTTGAGAATGTTGTCTTGATAAATATATTCGTGAAATCGTTTTGATTTCAATGGTTGTATTTCAATCTCAGTCATTGTCAAAGGCCCGAAAAAATTGGAATTGGTTTAGAAAATTTAAAAATAGTTCCATAACTTTCGCTGTAAGACTGCGAATTTTCAAAATCCATTTCAACTTCAAGTTGAAATGAAATGATTTCACTTTCTTTTTTTTTTCGTTGAAATGAAATTGTTTCACTTTGCCATTTCTTTTTTTCGTTGAAGTGAAATGGTTTCACTTTGCCATTTCACTTCGACTATGAAACGGTAATGTAAAAAAACTTTTCATGAAATATTTCACTGAAATGGAAACACTGCTCCTACATCAATTTACAGGGTGGTTCAAAAAAAAAATCCCGCGCCATAGCGCAGCTTAAAACGCAGCTAAAAATCTGAAATTTTTACTGTAGATGCGCCTTTGCTCTTTCATTCTTTTTTTGAATTTTGCGATTTCATCTATGGCGCGGGGTTTTTTTTTGAACCACCCTGTACTTCTAAAATCCTGGAATTGATCGTGTCTGATTGTGAGCAAATCCTGGAATTGATCGTGTCTGATTGTGAGCATGTTTGAGAACATTAATAAACTCCAATATTAAGACCCATGTTAAGACAAAATTTGAATTTTTAAGTGTTTTTTAGAAACAACCAACAAACAAAGCGAAGAAATTGTTCGAGAAATCGTCCACCGCTCAAAGTCATTTTCGGTTTCACCGCGAGCACGCAAAGTGGTGGCGGACCTTCGGCGCGCTTCCACAGACTTCCGCGCTGCGAATGAGCGCTGTCCACTCATCTTGAAAGACGCGGATCTCGCGCATTACAAATATTTGTCGCTGTCGAAAATTTCGAATTGTTCGCCACCGAAATCGACGCCGACGCTGGTCTACTTTGACACGTCCCGGAATAGTAACATTACCGTTTACTGATCGCGCCCAAATTATTTTCATAATTTTGCATAATTTTCCATTTTCCCTTTTTTCTCAAAAGTTTTAAATACTTACAAAATGTACATATGTAAAAAAATTTTATTTATGTACTTACATAAAAATTTTTACAATTTAGATTTAGACTTATTGATTATCTCATTTTCTCAATTATTCCAATCATATTTCCAATCTATTAATTTGATTTTTTTCCTTGATTTTTTATTGTTCTAGTTTTAAATATACTGTATATAAAGTGTGCATAAATTTATTACATACATTGAATAAAATACATACGCATGCGTGCAAAATTTTTAAATTTTAGTAAATATTTTCTTAAAAATTTACAAAAAAGGTAATAAAAAATAAAATAACTAAATTTTATTTTATTTTATTTTATTTTAAATTATTTATTTACGAATTTGCAGCAAATGCGACTGACGATAAGAGCTAAATCCTAAATACACCGAATTTGTGGTTGATTTTTGAACAATCATACGAGCCATCAAATTTGTCAAAGAATTTTTGGAAAATTTATTTATTGTTTTATTTATTCGTTCGTAAGTGGGAGAATGGCAGTTCTCGCTAATACCGATCAATCATTGTTTTCGATGATTTTTTTTGGTGCTGAAATGATCTCATTTGCCAATCTTTTCCCTCAATTTGTTTTGTTAGTGACAAATGATTGATAGCTTGTCCTCAAGCTTTTTGCACCACATGCCTGAGAAATTGATCTGAAAATTTATTCCTGAGAATTTATGCTACTGTGTCTATGTGCTTGTGAGCCAAAAAACAAACAAATTTTTGTAATAAATGAATAAAAATCTGACCGTTTCATTTTTGCACATTTGTTAGAAAAGTCATATGTATGTATAATATTTTATGTACTCACCTGTCGCTGGCTACAAAATAAAAATATTTATTTATTTATATATTTAGCCCATTGTTTTGCTCGATTATTTGTTTTTCAGCTTATTCAGCGAATTTTTCATTATTTCGGTAAGTTTCACCAAAGGAGATTGTAATTTTTCGTTAATTTTTCTGTCAATCGGCGTTGTAAATTTTTTTAATATTTTGTATTTTTGTTGTTTGTAAATAAATTGCTAATGTGTCCTAAATAGAAAAACATACAAAATCAAAAATCAAAAGAATGACAAAAATGGAAGAAAGTGAAATGAAAAATATTATTTGCAATGTTTGGCTTAAAATGTCTGACTCAATGAAATATCCCCTTGAACTATACCTTCATTCATTTTCTGAAATTTTTCCACAATTTCTATCGTATAAAAAACAAAAATTTGGAAATTGTAAAAATGGGTTTTGTAAAAATGGGTGGCATTACCGTATTTTTAATCCTTTTCAGGAATCAATAATGATTTTCAAGGCAAATTCATTCACAACAATTTTGCGTGAAATTTTTGATATTTTCAACCATAAATTAAAGCGTAGGCAATTAATGCAATGGCCAAAGCATTCATTCGGTGCACTTTATTCAATGCATTTTGTGAAATGCATTTTTTCGGTGTTATTTTTTGCCTTCGTTCTTGGTTTGTCATTACATATTTGTAATATGTATGTATGTAATAATAATGCCATAATTGTGGCGGCCTTTCCTTTGACTTCTTTTTCCATTTTTGTTTTACGCCTTTTCATTAATTTTCTTCTATTTTATAATATTAATGAGCAAAAGACGAGTAAAACACTTTTGTGTGATCACCTTGAACGTACACATTCACACAAATTTTCTTTTTCGGTCGAAAAATTATTTTTGTTTTGAGGCGAAATTAATCCGTCTGATGAACTTTACATTATCATCATCTTACATTTATCATCTTCAATTAATTGATAATTAACAAATTTGAACTTGACAAAATTATTAGAAATTGAATTTTATAATATGTACAAATTATAGCACTTGTGTATATCTTTATTTCAATTTGTAAAAAAAACAACAAAGCGAAAGGTCACGAACTTTTTCTCGGATGATTTTATTATGGCAATTTTTGCAATTTAAATTCAGTTTTTTAAATACTGGTGGATTAGTCCTTGACGAAATTGGCACTTGATACCGTACCAAGAACATCTGTTCAACATTTTCATAATTCAATTAGATATTCACGGACAGATTTTTTGACAATTTTCAAATTTCGCGCACATGCAAATTTTGCAATCCGAAAGACAAGCCAAAAAATCCAAAAATTTACTAATCTCTTTTCCGATTTCTTCATAATCCAAATTTATGTAACATTTTCTATTTTTGTAATGTTTTTCTAACACTTCCAGTTTTCTACACTTTTTTTGCTAATTAATATTCAAATTTTAATTTCTTCCACTCACAGTTCAAAGATTTTTATCTCGTAAATCCGAATAAATTCGCTAACATCTTAGAATCTTTAGATTTTTGGAATTTCTGGCTTTGTTTAAAAAAATTTTGTATTATTCATGCTGTGTAAAATAGTATACCTTATTCATTTCCGTTTCAAAGGCTCATTTTCATTTGAGAATATGCTTGTCATGTTGCTACCGTTTTAGTAAAAAATGGGGAAAGTGACCGATGCCTAAATAGCGTCAAAAGGAATTTTTGTTTACAGCTCTGCCGACTATTCTCCCTTCCGATTCTCCCGCCGAATTCTAAAGAATGTTTTCCAAAAATCAAAACACTTTTGATTTTCTTTTGTACATTTTCTTTTAATAATTTCATTTATTTGCAATTTTTGATTGTGTTGTTATTTCCGTAATACAACAATTGTTGTTATTTGTTATACATACACATACACACTAAGAGGCGCGCCAATCCTATGGGGCGCGTGAATTCTGCATAAAGTCTTTAACAAAAATGAAAAGTCGTTGAAACTTTTTGGCAAATTAAATTGAGACACGAAAATACGAAACTCCGACATCATAGCTTCCAACTGTATTGAATTTGCGAGAAATGTGAATGTGTGATCTCCTCAATACATACATATATGTATATTTTGTGGAGTTTTAAATGTAGGGTCAACCAAAGACTTTTTTCCTGCATAATATCGATAAGCACACCCAATCACATATATACAATATGTACCTCGAAAATTCTGAAAATCAACCTTGCCAAAAACCGATAATACATACCAGGGATGAGTCGAAAATGAATTTGAGATTTCGAAAGTCGAAAAACGAAAATCGAAAGAGAAAAATCACCGAAAATCGAAAGAAAATTTCAAAATAAAAATGTCCGGAGCATTTTATCAAAAAAATTTTTTTCACAGATAGCTGTTTTCTCCTTATGTTCAGCCATGTCGCAATAGAACGGGCCCTCATTCTGTTGGTGATGAAATGGATTTTTCGAGAATTTTCAGCAACATTTTTTTCTACTGTGATTTTTTTTTCTATTTTTAATGTTTGATTTGCCCATCTTCTGTACACCCTTTTCCAAACTTTCCATTTTTTTCAAATCTCGCAATTAATAGACTTTAAATTCATCAAAATGTTCATTTTATGTTTAAAATTCATAATATAATTTTTAACAAAATTGGAAAATATATTCCGGGCTTGAGGTTATAGGAAAGAAAGGGGGGCAGTAATTTTAATTGAATTTTTTATTTTCGACACAACCATTTTTTGCCAGAAAATCATGTACAATTTCAAGTAATTCATTGCGAGATTTAAGATTTTTGAAAGAAATTTGTAATAACTTTTGACAAAAATGCACCAAATGAAATGCCATTTTCGAAAAAATTTTCGAAAAATGGGCCATTTTTCGAAAATCGAAAGGCCCTCGTGATTTCGAAAATCGAAAATCGAAAGGAAAAAACACCGAAAATCGAAATTCGAAAATCGAAAATTTTCTCCTCCCTGATACATACATTTCATTTTCAAAATATCAAAAAAACATAATTTAACGAACTATACTCATACATATATTACAGTACTAACACATTACCATACAATCAATATAGTGAATTTTTTAAATAAAATTAAATGAGCCAAAAAATGCAAATTACTAAAAAAATTGGACGAAATTTAGTGAACAAAAGAGAAAACTTTCGTTTTAAATAAAAAAAATTTCAAATTTCAATGGAAAAACGCGCAATTTTCAATTTTCTGACTTTTAAATGTTCCTTTATTGGTTTTTAGATTTTATGAGATTTACAAACAACAAATTAAAAAGGTTTTAAAGTTTTGAAAAAAATTTGTTGCGTTCCTGCCACTTTTAACAAAAAAATTCCAAAAAGTGTAAACCCGTAAAAAAGCAATTTAATGCAATTATAAAATAAAAAAAAATTCCTGTTTTTGCTTTTGGTCAGTCAATTTTGCCATTATTTATAAAAGCATTAACACAATTTTCTTGCCATTTTCGGCACAACTTACGAAAATAAATTTCATATTATATTTCCTGGCGTAATATTTAGTTCTCATTAAAGGGAGTCTAAAGTCAAAGGCAACAGAACCAGCGTAGGAAAAATTAATAAATAGTGACAAAAGAAGAAAAAATGTCTAATTTTTTACGTAAACCTTTTTCATGATTTTTTGGATATAACAATTTTTGAAAGTTTACTATTATAAAATTTTCATACATTGCAAACTGATATATACATTAGGTGAACTCATACACACATATGTATTGTTCATACACATACACACATACATACATACATATACAAACAAATGTGTATTGCTCATATACAAACATACATGTATGTATTGCTACTTTGAAGTTATTAATAATAGAATATGAATAGATGTAGTAATTAATTTACATTTGCAATTATTTGCAGCGAATCTTTTGCAATAAATGCCGAAAATACCAAAATATTTATTTTTTGCCCGATGGAATTTTCAATTTATAATCAGATTACTTTCATGCATTTTTCTCCCATGCGCTTTTTTCTATTCTATGCATTTTTTCCATGCATTTTCTGTATTCATTTTTTGCGATGTTTTGTCGTATGAGCCATTTTGCCGCCTTTAATTATGAGTTCTGGCACGATTTTGCGGGAATTTTTTTTGTGAACTTTTCCACTAACAGCATTCATTATACAGATAGTTTTTATAATTAATGTGTTTTGTAAGTGGAAAAATGCACTTCGAAATATTACAGTAAAATATTTCTACATATTTCATTATTTCGCTAAATTAGTAAATATTTTATGAAAACACCTGCTTTGAAATTACGTTTATTATTAAATTTATTAAATTTTTTGCGAAACTGTTACGATTTTGCGGGAATTTTTTTTGTGGCCAGTAACTTAATGGGCAGCAAAATCTCATTTATTTAAGTAATGGAATCTTTAATAAAGTAGAGCAAAAATGTAATAAAATTTTCTCTGAATATTTTAATTCTGAGAAATTTTATTATCACAAAAATCTTTTCTCGGCTTTTCGTTTTTCTCGTAAAATTTATTTTTTGTTTGAAAGTAAAATGCTCAAAAATGCTCAAAAATTTCTTTTATATATAATAATTTAATAATTTTTTTGCGAAAAAAATTTCGATTACAATTTTGTTAAAGATTACCTTTTTTATTTTATTGTATGTTTTGTTGTCGTAATTTTTTGTATTCGGTTTTTTCAACTATTCTCTCAAATTTCAAATAGTATTTTCGTTTAAAATACTTATAAGTTTGACAGTTTATGAAAATAAATTCACTAAACAGATGTTTTACGTCTTGACACAATGTAATTTTTCTTCTCAAAACCCCCAACACTTCTCAAAAATTTCGAGTATGACTGAAAATTGAAAAAGTGGTCATTTCTCTTTTAAAAAATGATTCAGCAAAAGTTTAAGAAAAATTACATTTTGCATGCCAAAAACTAATAATTACTCTTTTTTCCAAAAATTCATAATTACTCTCAAAAACATTGTTTGTGCGAATATAATCTCAAAATAAGCTGAAAAACAAGAAAATATTGTGGGCGTTGAAAAATTTCTGCAAAAATTTATTTCAGTTAAAATTATATCCAGTAGCCAGTGAAACTACCGTACTCTATGTTTTTTAATCAAACTTGCATATTGTACAATTACTGTATGATTTAAAAATATTTTATTTATTGTCTTTTGTCCAATCCGTCATGAATTTTCTTTATCAATTTATTAAAATTTTCTGCAAATGAAAAAAATTACAAAGATTTTCGACGGAACACAGCGGTGAATTTTGCCCGCTTCTGTTTTTGCTGCTTTTTCGTTTGCTTCGACAGACTTGTGGACAGATCTTTCAAAGAGGATTTAGCTTTTTTACAATCTCTACAGAACATACCAAACTTTGTGACATTTTTGAGGAAATAAATTTTCTTCACACTTTTTCGAAGATTTTTCGTTTTTTTGTTTGCCAACAAAAAACTATCAAATAAATAAATCTTTTTTGGCGCCATTTTTGAAAAATTTTGCTAATATTTTGTGACGTCTTATTATTAGTCCGTCCAATATCTTTCTTCTGTAAAAAGTTTAGTAATGTAATATATAAGATATTTAGTTGCTTTTCATTTCGCCAAGTTATTGTACGAAACTTTTTTCAAGAATTTATTTTTTTTATTGAAACGATTATACATTGATACACATGTGTATATGTGTAAGTGTAAATTATAATAATTTTGTGATTACTTTTAACAATTCATCTTTGTGTGAACAAAAACGCACACCTGCTGTATTTTATTGCATTTTTTGTTTGCATTTTTCCTCGTTCCACAAAAAAATAAATACGGGGCCAAAAGTAAATTATGAACTTGTAATTAATCCGGTCAAAATCGAAATTAATTCTCGCGGGTCAAAAATGGATGATAAGAAAATTTATGATATAGAACTTTTCAAAAAATAATAGATATTTTGTAGAAAAAGATGATTTTATATATGTAGTTAAAAATACTTTGCCCCGTGTACAATAAATATCCACTCAATATTCACTCACTTCTACACGGATTCCATAATAAAATTTGAAATTAATGAGATTTTGTTGTTGTTGTTGTTGTTGATGTTGTTGTTGTTGGTGGTGAGGGTTGTTGAGCTCACTTACCGTTGTTATTTTGTTTCTTATTTTTGTCGCTGAAGTACGCTCATAAAAGGAAAACTTTTTTTCAAATTCAAATACCAATTTGTAATAAGTTATTGCAGTAAAAATAAGTGAGAAGAATCAAAATAATAATTATAATAAAACTAATAAAAATAATAATGAGCCGTCCGGAGAAAGTGCTGGAAATGAGTGAAAAGCGCCGAAGTAAGTGGAAAATGCGAAAGTTCGGGAGAGCACTTTCTTGCATAAAAATTGCATATTTGTTGAGACAACAGCAATGTTGTTGTTGTTGTTGTTGTTGTTGTTGTTGTTGTTGTTGTTGTTAGTGGTGGTGGTGGTAGTAGTGGTGTTGTTGTTTTTGTTGTTGTTGGATTGACTTTCGACTGTATTTGCGAAAAGAAACTTCCCGCTTCAGCGATTCCGAAATTATTATTTTTGTAATTATTTTAAGAAATTTGCAATTTGAATTTATACTCAACTAAATTAAACAAAATGATATCTTTCTTACCTAAATACATTTTTAAGGTTTATTTTAAAGAACTTATTATAAATTCAAAATTTTTTATTTTTTATTGAGAAATCTCATATTTCAGTAGAGCAAAACGATTTTTAATTATTATCTTAAAAAATAAAGCTAAAAAATAGAATATATAAGATTTATTATTTGTATGTATAGTAAACTATAACCATTTTTTTGTCATTCAATATAATTGAAATTTTTTATTTATATTTAAAATAGTCACAATTGCAGTTATCACAGTTTTGTACAGTTTGTCACAATACATACATATCGTAATAATAAATTGTACGGTTTCGAATGAAAGCAGAATGAACACTTCCGTTATTTGTGATAAATGATTAATTGGATATTCACTTTTTCAATTAATTTAATCCCTTTTTCATAATAATTTATTAACATTTTTGTTTTATTTCTGTCGAGAAAAATGTGACCTTCAATGTTTCATAATTGCAAAAAATATTTAATCCAACTCAAAATACATACATAAATCCTTCCAAATGAAGGCGCAAATTTTGTAACTAATGCGATGATTTTGTTTAACATTTTTCAAGTTCAAAAAAGTTTATCCCAATTTAACGACGAAGATTTACTTATGAGCAGCTTTCAAATTCAATTAAAATAAAATAAACCTCAATCAAATTCGAATTTTGTAATTTTTGTAATTTTCAACTCTCTCTCTCTCTGTCTCTCACACCAGGAAAAGTGGTAGGGAGAATTTCAGCCAAAAAAAATTTTGCAGGAAGGAAAATCACCAAATTTCAACTTTTACGTGGGAATAACATCAAAAGTGGGAATAAGATCAAATTCTCAATAGGATGGGGAATTCCCATCTCCGCCCCTCTCTCTCTCTCTCTCTCTCTCTCTCTCCCCCTTTCTCTCTCTCCCTCTCTCTTTCTCTCTTTCCCTCTTTCCCTCTTTCCCTCTTTCTCTTTTTCTCTATCGTTCTATTTCTATCTCTTTCTTTATCGTTCGATATCTTTCTCTTCAATTTCAACTTTAAGTTTTCCTCACCTTAAACATTTTTAATCTCAATATTTCCGGTGCCATTTTTTGTTATTATTTTGTTTTTTGAATGAACAAGTTCCAAAGTTTGATAAAATTGTCCCTTCTTTGCTGTTTCTTTTTTATTTTTTATTCGTTTTACCCATTTTGTTGAGTTACCCCCATTATATTTTTATTTTTCCCATACCGGAAGATATATTAAAAATTCCTCAATTCCTGAATGTCTTCTGTCTTTGTCGGACTAAATAGCAAAATATTATTTTAAATACCGTCCTTAGCCAGCCGTCAAAATGACCGCTCCAAAAACACTCCCAAAATGACCAAAGGCAAACTTCCCTCTTTGCCGACTCCACCCTTTCTTTCCTTGTTTTTCTTTCCTTTCTTCTTTCTTTCCTTTTCTCATTTCCCGCCGCCGATTCTCCTCCAACTTCTTTGGTCTCCTTAAATAATCCAGCCCTAAAAACGTCAAAAAGTGAATAAGTGCGAGGCAGGAGAAAAGAAAGGAAAGATCGCTGTATCTCTTTCTTTCCTCTCCTTCTTTTGCATTTCATCTCACTGAAATTTTTATTTCCAATTTTTAATTTTTTTTTCATTATTATCTTCTTTTTGAAAAGTTTTATTTATTAATGTGTCGTCTTGCACGGAAATAAATTGGCAAAATAAGAAGAAAAGTGTGACATAATGCCAAAGCAAACTGCCAATGCAAATGCAAAATGCCGAATAATGTCACATTTTTCTGGAGGGATAATGAAAATTTATTGTTTTTTGAATCTCAAAAGTCTGCAAAACGAAACAAAAAGTGAAATGAGTGGTCAAAATAGACGCAAAAAGCCTAAAGCAGAAAATTTTTCCAAAGATATTAATTTTGAATTATAGTTTTTTTAGCAGAAACGATTTAAGTGTGAGGTGTATGTACATATAATAAAGTGTTTTGGAAAAATAAATTGAACGTAATTCATTTTCAAAAATCTCAATTAAAAAATAAATAAAAATTTTTAATTTTTTGTGTACAAACATTGTTCGTTCGTATTTTTTGCCAGTGATCAAGCAAACAATGAAAATGTGCCACAAATCAATTCTCTTCGTAAAAATTTTTCCGTTGCTTTTCAAATTGAAGGGAGACTATTTTGCGCTTAATCTTAAAATGACATAAAATTTCTGGGTATTTATTTTTATTACATTTGCTTTTTATGTAAGCAGAACAACGAAATGTGTTTTCACTTTTTGGCTCAGAATATATTTTCAATTTTTAATCCACCCCATCTTTAACTCCTGCAAGAGATTAGAATTTTTAATTTTTCTTATTTCATTTTTATATATTTATATTCCAAATATTTCTATTTACAAAAAAAATTTAAAAGTTCATTTAATAGTTCTACAATTTCTTTTTGAATTTCGGTAATTTTTTTTCAATTTGTATTTTTATTTATCGCCTTTTTGTTATTTTATTTTTGATGGCTAATTTTAATGCCCAATTTTATGCTTTTCAATACACATTAAGGCATTTTTCCATTTTTTAAAGAAGCTTCTTGTTTTTTCCGATCTCGGTGGATTCATTTCTTTCTTTTTTTTATGGGGCAGAAAGAAGATTGCGAAAAAGAACAGGAAATATTCACTCGTAATAATAATAATTTTTGTATTTTTTTCAGTTTTTTTCTTTCACTGGTGTGAAAGGTGAGATTGTAAAACGATTTTTACATATTTCTGAATTTGCATGTATTTTTATTATCAATTTAGCAACGCAATTTTCGTTACATATCTCATGCACATTTTTTGCTTTTGTTTTCTTTGCAAAATTTAATCCAACTTTCGATTTTATGCGTGCAATTCACAACGACAAAAACAACAACAATGGTAAGCTTACAAAAGCCGAAATCAACACAGAAAAAGCAAAGAATGAAAAACCGACAAAATGAATGAAAGGAAGAAAGAAAGAAAGAAAGAAAGAAAGAAAGAACAAAAACGAAAAGACAATCGAACTGCATTAAAATGCAGCCAAAACCTTGACGACAACAGAAAGAGTACAGCGAAATGCCAAACGATTGCATTTTTCATGAACCCGCTAAATTTGTGTGAAAGTTATGTGTGCATTTTGTGCAAAATATTGTTATCTTTCTGAAAATTTTCGCAGTTTTTCACTTTCAAAACAAAGAAAAACTTTTCACGGAAAGTATCCGTTTAAAAAATTAAGAAAAACTTAACCATTCTTTGCTTTCTCACTATATCTAAATTATGAATTTCAGTGAAATTAATCTAAATTTACGCGTGGATCGAAGAACATTTTTTTATATTCCTCCAATCATTTAATTTTCTCATATTTGTTTAACATATTTCACATATTTAGAGATAAAATGAAAAAAGTGAAGAATTTTATTTGCTACAAAAGTGCACTTAAAACTCTTAAATGGCCACAAAAATAATAAAAATAAATAATTTTTAAAGAGTCACTTCAATTTTTGATAGGTTTCTTTCCATTTTTTCGATTTTCTTTGACTTTATTTTATGTCGATTTTTGTATATTTTACTGATTGTTTTAATTGTATTTTTGGCTATTCAGTTTTTGTGATTTTAAAAATTACTACATACATATAATTTTTTGCAATTTAAATATCTTTCAATGACAAAAATTTTGTATACATATTTTATGAACATTTCGTTTTTTAATAATTTTAATTAGAAAATAAATTGCCAAAATTAGGAAAATAAACTCAGCGATCAATTTTTTTACACAAAAAAATTATTTATTTTGTTTAGTTATCCTGTAGACTTTCTGTATGTCATTCTAATTGTACCACTTTCCGTGTTTTTTTTTTGCATTTTTGTGGCGTTAAGCGTTATTCCTTTAAATTACATATTTAAATTCAAACAAGCCGAAAAAGCGCAACTTTAAAATTGAGTTATTATTAGTAAATATTATTGCCTAACTAAATTTAGGCCTGAATTTTATTTGGCAAAAATTTGGCGGAATGCGCAAGAAAATTGGCTTATGGAATTTGCAAATTCGAATTCCGCCAAATTTGCCAATATTTCCAAAAACATCCATTCGTTTGGACGATTGGAAATTTGCGCATTTTTACCAATTGTTAAACTTTTACAATTTTTTGTTTGGATTTTTTATTTTAAATTATAAATGTTTAGATTTATGCGAAAAATATTTCCTCCTATGTCTAGATCCACTGAATTCTTAAATTTGCTGTAAGGGGGCCGCACTTTGAAATGGAAATGCAGATAAAGAGGAGAAAAAATTACGACAAAATTTGGAAAAAAATATTTTTCGTGAGGAACACGAAAATCAACAAAATGAATCTCACATGCACTATACTACTATTTTGTACCTCAATTTCTACTGCACTCGCCGCACTCAAATACAATCAGAGAACGTTTCTCAATGTCAAGTATGTAAATAATTTACAAAGATATATTTCCGTTTGAGAACGTGAAAGTTGGGAAATTGATTCAGAATATTTGTATTTAGTTGATTTTTGATTCTATGAACTTTTTCAGGGCTATTAACTTTGTGGATCCCACAAAGCACGGATTTCGCGTTTTGTTGAGGGAGGAATTTCTAAAAGAACATTTGGCGCCCATTCTTTTGCCCACTTTATACGTATCGGCGATTCCGCTAAGGAATGATGAGCCTACAATCAGCCGTACATTCTACCCAGACTCAATTCAAGAGGACAAGCAGGTAACTAAACACTGAATTTATACACCAATGTTCGCTATGTTGGAAAAATATAAAAATGGTCAATTATTTAAAAATAAAAAATTAAGAATAAATTCAAATTTAGGTGAATATTATGGATTTGAAAGAACGTTCATGGTATTATCTATGTATCGAATGGGAAAATTTTAATCGTCATAATGAAACCACTGGTACGGATTGCCGCATTTTTCGAACATTGGACCGGTTTGGAAAAGGTATAGACACTACGGTGGATGAAATTGAGCCTACAGATGTCTCATCACAGATGTTCATGTTCCGGCTGCATAGCTCCGTCGATTTTCCAATAAGGTACTGTAACAAAATAGGTATCCATTACGAATTCGAAACGTTAAACTCTTAATTGTCGTTCATATTAACCGCGGTTATAACCGTACTCCATCTATTGAAATTTCAACTTGTTGTATGCTTGTTTCTTCTTGCCGTGATAATGAAGTTGGTATATTTTCTTCTGTTCGTTTCTTTCTATATACATATGTATTTGCCTCCCAGTCTGTCATTCTCTTTCTCTCATTTTCGATTTTGCAGCAATACAATGTTTTTTAGAATTACTGTCTCCCTGCAAGGTGGCGTTCAAGTTGCCGTACCATCCGCGCAAGTCTTCCACATCGGTGAAAATGCAGATCTCGACGTTGTTTTCCCATTTTTGAGGCAACAA
>SAUE01002990.1:2334-18594 GCA_009724625.1 Deladenus siricidicola
GGTTGAATTGCTCCTCCCATGAAAAATTCACTGTAATGGACTGACGCCATGGTAACTACTCATCACCCCCCCCCCCCACGAACAAAGCAGAAATACACCTCCAAAATGATTATGTGAAATGATAGAGTTTTGGAAAATTATACCGAAATTAATCAATATTAGCTCTCTAAAACTCCTACGAAATTTTCCCTCCAAAATCACCCAAGAAAGAAATAAGGCCACAAAATTAATTGATTGATATTCTAATAATAACCATGTGAAGCCACAACACCCCCAAATGTCCTGTATATTTTACAAAATGTTCAAAAAAAGCTCAATATTTTTTACGCAAATAAAATAAAGAGAAGTGAAGAAAAGTCGTCTTTTCGATTCAAAAGACTAATGCATATAATCAACAGCAAAAAATTATGCGATAATATTCGCTGAGTATGCCCAAAAAATTCTCGTAAATTTGATTATTGAATCAAATTTAAAATCAAAAAATTAATGCCAGCTCTCCACCGAAAACATTCCAAATTATACAAAACTCTACGCAAATCCCCGTCGAAAATTCAAATTCAACAATCCCTATATCATACGCCAACCCCCCTTCCCCCTCCGAATACCCCTGAACTCTGTCCTTTTTGGAATAGCATGTTCGAATATTGGGAGATGCGGGTTGCCTAGTTGTAATCATCGTAGGAGTCGGCAACGCTGGCCACTTCATCCTCGTCGATTACGCCATTCTTCTGCATCAAATCATCGCACAATTTATTCAACTCTTCAATCTGGTTGTTCTAAAAAAAGAGCTGGTCATTCTTAATATATTAAAATTGCAAAAATATGTTAAAACACAAAATTATCCATGGCAATTCTAATTAAAAAATAACTATTCGTTTACGAGTGACGTCCATTTCCATCATTACCTGGGCCCAAAACAAAAATGTTTCATAGGGATAAAAGGCAAAAAATTAAAGGGCTTATATTTGTGTTTTCAATTTTTTTTGAAAGCTTTTGATTTTTTGACAATCTTCAAAAAATTCGAAAATTTCCAAAAAAAAAAATCATTGAAAAATTTCTACCCCTGGGGGGGGGGACTCTTGGCCCGCCCCTGTTGTTGGAGCGTAAACCAAAAAAGTCTGGGATTATATATATATTTTAACGCGTAATAATTCTTTAAACGGTAAAAATATATTTAAAAAATTGCTAACCTTTCCCTGTATGGTCATCGTCATCGAATTGATCTCCGACTCATTTCGCTTTAATCGGCATCGCAAATTCAACGTATTTTCTTCGTGCTGTCTCTCCAGCCGAACTATTTCGTCGTTCGCTCTAAAATTTGAAAAAATGTAAAAATTCGAATATAAAAAAGCAATTGAAAAAAATATTTTGAAATTTTAAATATTTTAATTAAACATATTTATAAAAATGACTTTAAAAAAATTCAAGTTGACTCCTTCAATTCTTGCGGAATATGCAAGTCATTGTTTTATTATTAAGTTTGTACACTATTTACACATAAAAAGCTTCAATTAACATTCATAAGTGTGGCATATCCGTGGTAATAAGAAGCCACAGCGAGCGCACAGACAGGCAGTGTTGTAATTTGAATCTTTTTTTTGCATTGGAGCAAGGCAAACTCGGTTTAAAACAAGACTCAAATTAGATTCGATTTGAATCGAGATTCGATTGAAATGGATACAATTGAATACAAATTGTGTATCCAACTTCAGTCGGGTATCTGCGTAGTGGACCCATCCGTTGAGGTTGAAGTTACAACACTGTTTGTAGGCATGCATAACAATATGTAGTTAATTTTCAATAATAATTTTAATATTTTACTTATTCAATTCGTTGGCCGCCGTATTGCGTAATTCTGCGTACATCGCCGCCAATTTTTCGTATTTCGCCGCGTCGTCTTCGGCGTTCTTTTTCAGCGCCTCTTCCGCCTGAAATTTAAAACTTTGGTTTTTTAAATATAATTTTGGCGTATAACTTTTACCGAAAATACAATAATACATTTCCAATAAGGTTGGATCTCCCTATCTCCCCCTTGCTCAGCTCACAAATGAAAATTTTTAGTGGAGGACCGAAGCTTATGAAATTACTTGATCAATCCGCTTTGGATACCCCAAAAAGTAGGGAAGTCATAATCCTCAGAGTCAGTGGCGAGCACAACGGGAAGTTAGAAGAGAGGATGTAATAGTTTCCTTGAAAATTTTTTAATTGATTTTTAGAAAATTTTGAATTTTTCAAAGACTTTTTATGTGCCAAAATAAAAAATTTGTCGAAATCGTTCGGCAAACACCAATAACATTACCATTCAACCTTCGTAAATAGAAATATGAGTCCTTAAAAGTTGAATTTTTGGCTCTTACCCCCGCCCTTCATATAAAATTTGTGGGCATGTCACTGCTCGGAGTATATTTCAAAACGACATTTACAATTAAAAAAAACGATTGAAAATTTTACATTCTTCAACAGCACACAATTCTCGCGCATCTTCTCGTAGCGTTTGAAGAGGTCGGAGTAGGAGTTCTCCAGTTCACGTAACTCGTCCCTCAACAAATTCCGATCCTTTAGCAAGTCCGCGTAGACGTCCGGCGTAATAGCGCGCTCGGGCCCTGGCGTGGAGAGAGTGTGCCTCGTGGCGGTGCCGGGTGCCGACGACGCCGAATTTGTGCCATTCACCGGGCTCAGCACCGCTCGACCGTTTTGAAGAATCGGAGAATTTCCTAAAAAAGATTAAATCTTTTTAATCAAGAAACTACTTTTTTCAATGAACGCATCTTTTCTTTCAAATTAATTGAGAATAAATAACTTGAATGCAGCACAAATATACCATTTTCGGAAGAAGTTTTGTACTGTTTGAAAAATTCGTCAGCCGCGGTGATGGTTTTCAGCGCAATGCTGAATTTTATTTTGGTAAGCGCCAATTCTTCGTCTCGATTCTTTTCCGTCTAAAATTAATTGTGCCGAAACTGTGACGTATCTAGGACTTCGGCATGGGGGAGGGGGGGGGGAGAGAAGAAGGGAGAGGGCAAGATCGAGCGCACTGGATTATCTAAGAATTTTTTGGAGTAAAAGAAATTTTTTTTATAGAATTTTTGCCAATTAGAACATCCCAAAAAAATTTGTGCCTTCGATGTTCTTAAAAATCTAAAAATAACAAAGAGGTGTGGCCATCTATCCCCTAGCTTCGCCACTGACGCATATTAAGCAAAAAAAAAACTCCCCAAACAAAAACCAATAACCTCAGCTAAACAATACCAAAATTTCTCAATAAATATGAAATTTTCTATTACAATAATAGAGCAAGAATCCCATAAAAGCAACAAAAGGGGTAAAATCCAAAACTTTCAATTTTCACCTCCAATTTATTTAAAAAATTCGAAAAAATTTTCCACGCGTCCTCACTCATAAATACGCCATTCAATCAAAACAACCATGTCCATATTTTTACCTACATTTCATTAAAAATCACAAAAAATATTTGAGAAGCATTAAAAAATGTATTTAAGAACCCCCCTAATACGCCAGATATTGATGGGAAGAAAAGTTTCCAAAAAATTTACAAACTTCGCTCAGCTTATAGACGTATTCCTTCTCCTTCTCAGAGAATAATCGCTGCATCCGCCGACGCAATTCCTCGACAGGATTGCTTAAATCCGTGATCTAAATGCAAATATCAAAAAAAATATTAAAAAAAAACAATTTATTCAACGTTATCATACGTGGGCAAGGGGCGAGGAAATTTTTTTGCGGGATGGTCAAATATTCGAACGCTCATATGTCGTGTCGGGGGACAAAACTGAGTATGTTTTTAGAACGCTCTCGATGAGCTTTTCGGTATAGCATTTCCATAAAAATAAAAAAACCATTCCGCAAAATTTACTGCAAGATGAAATTTTAATGGAAAAAACCATCCCGGAAAAATTAAGCGCGGGATGAATTTTGCGTTTTTCTTTCTTTCTTTCACCCGCCAAAATTTTTTTATATTGGTCACTTTTTTTCGAGATTTTGCGGGATGGTCGGTCCCCGCGCGGCGGGATGGGGGGGGGGGTGATCCCCCCTTGCCTTGTTATGAACGTTATCCAAACAAAATCTAACAAAACAAATTGCGTTAAAATCAAACACTCCTTACAAGAAATTTATTGAAGATTACCTGCTGAATTTCATCAAAAGCTGCATTGACTTCCTTGGAGACTTGACTTTCCACGGTTATCGTCTGCTGGCGAGTACGAGTTTTTCTCGTAACAGTCCTAAATTAAAAAATCCGATTGTGAGCAACAAAATTGGAATAATTTATAAAAAAAAAGACAAAAAACAACTACGCAATCCAAGAATGTAGCCACGCGTGAAGCTTTACCAAAAAGCTATGGCACACCTCCTTCATCCCATCCCTTTTGGAGGAATGCGCCAGGTCTTTTACCAGGCCTTTTTGGCTACAATTGGCGCTAACTTGTAATGAGAAAAGATCCTTCATATCCCTTTTTTTTTCACAAAAAAACTGAGAATCGACTTTTATTGGATATTGTAGAAATAAACATTAAGTGGAGACGAAATACGTACATTTATGTAGGCATCGAAAACTCTAGGAAAAATATAGCAATTTTTAGATCTTACTCGCAAAATGTAAATTTTTGATTGCCTGCCCTTCCCATTCCGAAATATCTGAGTATCCAATAAAAATGCGTTTCACATCCCACCATTCTGTAAGCATTGGATCCGTTGACGTTCTAGCAACAACCAAACACAATATCAATTTCCTAAATAACCAGCAAAAGAAATAACAAAGATATTTACAAATTATTGGCAATGGGCTTCGGATTCATCGGCGTAGATGGATGCATTTTTGGTACTGGCGGCACGCTTGTATCTCCACCACCAATGCCTCGATTCCTGAAAACTGGGATTATCTACATAGTTTTTAGCGAGCGGCGCAGGACGAACGCTTTCTTTTAAACTTGACTTACGGATTTGTCGTAGTTGCGTCATGCAGGGAAGTCTGAGAGGAGAGCTCACCATTCACTGATTCCTTGTCGTCAGTAACGGCTACCATATCGATCAAGTGAAATGTCACAACTAAAATTCTAAATAAAATGGATAAATGTTTGCTCGAAAGATTTGTGTAAACTAGTCAACACCCCCCAAGCTGGAATTTATAGCCTAAGCATTACTGATTCCGATCCCATTCATGAAACCCTCCTTGAATTTCACAACTTTTTGCTTTTTCCAAACTGACTCCGATTTCCTTTCTGACTCCGCAGTTTTGGCAGGAAGCAGGTCCTTTTCGATTAAAATAATTTGAAGTCCAATTATTTTTGTGAAATTTCAATAGGAAAATAATTAATTTTTAAAAGTGCGCAACGCAAAAGTGACACCAATTTTGTTTTTACCGCAATTTTTATAGCAAAAACATAACTACAGAACAGAGCCCGTCGAATTTAGCGAGCGGGTGGTTATCATTCGAAAGGTCGTCTGGAGGGTTCCGAAAATATATATATTTGTACCCACGAAATAAACCTCTGAGAAGTTATGATACTTTGAACTTACCAAAAGCAAAGGGGGGGGGGGACCTAGGTATAATTTTCGGAAAAAACCTTAAAATAGTTTCAAACTAATAAATCCGGTACTTCTTCAGTTCCCCCTCCCTGACCAAAATTTTCACTTGGGTCTCTAACTTTCTTTTATTTATTTTTTTCCATGACGTTAGTAAAAGTGATCTAGAATCGTTTTGCAGCCTATAAAACCTATTTTGAGAATCTCAAAAAAATTCAAATATTTTATTGACCAGCAAAAATTTGGTCAGGGGGGAAACTGAAGAAGCACCATAAATCCTCTGGATTTTGTGATTGGAATAGTTTCCATCCCGGAAAACCAACGTAGCAATGGGAAGTTTAATAGAGATATCTTCGGGGTCTAGCTTCGGAGGTCACGTCGACGGATTCCGAAAATTGAGGTGTGGAAACGTGGGTAGTTCTACACGAATTTCCTCGAATTAACGCATTTTTATATTTGGCGCATAAAGATTTTGGCAATAAATTTTGCGGGTAAAATTTTGTTTGAAAGCCATTTTGCAAATTTTTCTTGGTTTGTTAATTTAACTTTGTAATAAACGTTGATTTTATTCTCAAAAGTTCGATTTGATTTCTGTAGGTTTGGAAGTCGCTCGCTGCACGATGACGACGGTCGGCGAGAATGCGGATAAGTTGGTCAGTTTGTAATTAGTGTTTTTATTTATTTATTTTTTTAATAGAATTATATTTATGGTATATAATTGTTTTTTATGGTTATATAATGCAAAATCATAAAAATATAGCTTTACAATTAAGCTATGAATTGGAAGCGTGTTTGAGGTGAAAGTAAATAATTGTAATTTTTATTTTTTTTATTTTAGAAATTCCGGTATTGGGCAGGGAGAAGCATGTCCCCTGCTGCCTTGCCTTTTTTATGATTTTATGAATACTACGTGAAAATTTGCTCGACTTAATTAAAAAATAATTTTTTAGAAGATGATGTTCCCGCAGCTGGATCTGGGGAAGTTTATCACGGATTATGGTGGCAGCAATTTGGAGTGGGCTGGCGCGTATATCTTGGAGAATATGGGCAAATTTGGACTCTTGGAGAGGAGAGCCGTACGTTTAAAGAATAAATGGAAAATCAGAGAAAAAAGTTTCAAGAACACATAGATTTTTTAATACCGCTCTCCTTGATCCTTGAATGCAGAGGCGGGCCCAGGGGGTGTGGTGGTAGCTACTCCAGCATAGAAATAAGCCTTTTTTAAATTTTTATTTTTGGTTTACCCTTCTCACCAATGGAAAAAAATTTCCCCCTTTCCCATGGAAAATTTTTTTTGAATTATCAATGTCAACCACACTTTTTTGATAGCTTTCAGGATGGTGATGCAAATCAGGAAGAGGACTTAGATGCGGAAGACACTATGGAGCTCGAAATCGATAGGTATTTTTTAACTTGCGGTGGCAAAAATTTTTCTTTTATTTTCCCATTGTTTGGGCTAAAAATTTTCATTAAAAAAGTTTTATTTTTCCTTACGTAAAAAATGGGTAAATTGTCCATTTATGAAATTGTTTCAGTCCACGGGCCCCGAAAGGCGTGAAGTGTGTGGACTTGAGGGATCCGGATTTCCTGAACGCGTTGGAGCGTCTTGCCGAGTACTTCATGGAAATGCGTCAGCAACCACGTGAACCTTTTCTGGACG
This sequence comes from Deladenus siricidicola, assembly GCA_009724625.1. Lineage (NCBI taxonomy): Eukaryota > Metazoa > Nematoda > Chromadorea > Rhabditida > Sphaerulariidae > Deladenus > Deladenus siricidicola. The sequence continues at coordinate 9,536 of SAUE01002990.1, forward strand.
AGATGCCGAGGGTGATCTCGAAGCGAATTTTTTTCTCTGAATTTACTCGTGTAAATATGTTTTTTATTGTTCGATTCACTGGCGCATTGGGGGAGCAGGGGCGTAGCGGAGGGGGGGGGGCGGCCAGCCAGGGGCTATGCCTCCCTCGAAATGAAAATATTAAGCTCAATTTTTCATTTTTTCCAAGTAATTGAAAAAAATTGGTTTTACCTCCCCCGAAAATTTTTTTGGTTTTGCCCCCCCCCCCAATTTTTTCTGGCTACGCCTCTGGGTGAGGTATGCCTTTCCTGAAGAGAAACTTTCCGATTTTTTAATTTAAATAAAAATTAACTTTTTTTAATTTTTTATTATTAAATTTAATTTACATACTGTTCACTCTTAAAAACGCAAATTTTTTCTCAATTTAAGAAAGGACCTCTTCTAAATTGTTTATTGTTGAAATTTTCTTTTTAAATGTTTTTTATTTTAATTTAATTTTTTCAATACGTTATAGGTGAGAGGACCGCTTTTGGACATTCTTCTGAACAGAACCAAATATGATTTACAATCGATTTTCACATTTCTCTTCTTTGTGAACAATAATCTTTGGAAAGTGATACCGTTTTCGCGAATTGTCCACGGTACATTTGATGATATAGTTAATCGTAGAAAGAGCGCGGAAATATTACAATACTTATAATGCCTTTGAGCAACAAAAAACCTAGCAAATATACAAAATAATTGTAAGAAAGCCTTGCAAATATGCAAAATACTTATGATATCTTTGGGCAAAATAAGACCTAAAAATGATAAAACCACAATACACCAATTTAAAGTCACGTGACAATATTTGCAAGGTCTTTTTGTTGCCCATTTGGTTGTCATGGTGTATGGGTTTGTCATAGGTTTGTTATGTTTTCAGTTTGTAAAAGCGAAAATAACGTTGGGCCCAAAACCTTCGTACGACTGACGCATGCCATGCTTCGCGCAAAGAAGGCCGAGGCCAACCTCGAAGGTCGCGACCAATTTCTGCCCGCTATCGCCGACTTCCAGAAGAAATTGACGTCAATTGCGCGCACCTCCTCGCCCACGTTCCGCGACTTGCGTTGGCGCCGCGCTTGTGTGGGAGATGTGATGGAGGCGGGTGACGACGCTTCGACTATGGGTGAGTTCCTCATTGTTTTTTAAAGAGCACTATGCTTATTCATCCAAGAAACCGTCACTTCATGTTTGTCGAAATTGGAATTTATTTGTTGCAATTTTTTATTCGAATTTTTTATTATTTACCGCAGCATATCCACACAAGAATTTACACTTTTGAAATTATTTTGATAATTAAAATTTGCTTTAGGCTCTCTGACCTTCGAGTGTACCGTGTGCTTCGAGTCGTATCCGCTGAAGCTCGGGTTTCATTGTCACTCCTCTAACCCATCGCCAATGCCCGGTGAGCCGTGCTCGTCTAACCGTCAGTTTTTTGCTTTTTTTTGTTGGTTTTGAATGGAATTTAAGCTAGAAGTCTCTGTTCGTTGTAGCCATGAAAAGCACCACATTTACGAACAGTTGAAAATTCGCAGAGCAAATAATGTTAGCAAATGGAAATTGATAAGTTTTCGCGCAAATTTTGTAAAAGATGAGTAATTTTTTTTCTCGTTGACTAAATTTTTGTTGCCTTTCCTTCTTTGATATTTTTGGCCTTCTGCCATTTTGTGTGATGGTTTCTTATTTTTGATCTCTGTACGATAGGGAGGCCAAACCAACATGTTAACCCTATGGTACGATATATTTTTCTTTTTCTTTTATGATTATCATCTAGTAATTTCTGCTAAGATTTTTGTCTTTTTTATATATTTTGTCGTGAATCTGATTAATTTAGAAATTGTTGACTTCGCTAAAGAACACATGTTCTGCCTGGAATGTATACGCGGTCAGGCCCAAGCTACGCTCTCCGGCGCGATGCTCGAACAGTCGGGCAGGGGTATTCAGTGTCTGGCGCCCGATTGCAAGAATCCCATTCTTTTCGGTATGTTTTTTGGTGTATTTTGTGATTGTTGGAGACTAGTGTAGTCGACAGGGATTGGGGAGGGGAATTTGTTCTGCCACGGAGAAATTTGTCTTCTAAATGAAAGTTGGCGGTTTTTTGGAAAAAAATTTTGCGTGAATTCTCTCTCATTAATGGAAAATTGAAGGCTATGCACGCCACTGTTAGGAATTTTAAGTGAATGAATGAATTTTGGCATCTTGAAGGTACTGTTGAAACATGAAAAAACGATAAGAGATGTGCTCACAGGCCCTTAAACAAGGGCAGCCCTTTCCCATATGATAAAAAATAAAAATTTCATAGCCAAAGGAAAGAGCTCATTGAGAACGTTCCAATATCATATTCAATTTTCTCTTTTGATCAAAAATGCCCAAGTTATATCACTTTAAAAATTTGAATTTCGCCGTTCCCAACTTTTTCCTGGTTACGGATATGTATGCTCGGATTACAAAATTCACTTTTAGCTAAACATTTTATTTTGGCTCCAAAGGGAATTCTCGCCACCTGCGTACTAAAAAATTTTGTAGACCAAATCCGCCCGTACATTTCGAAAACCTTGCGCGTTCCTTTGGAGAAAAAGTTGCTGAACCATAATCTCAACGTGGCCAACATCAAACACTTGGAGCGCTGTCTGAAGTGCGATTTCGCGATGGATATGGACGTGCCGAAAGAGCTGAACAAGGTGTTCAGATGCCTTTCGTGTAGATACGAATATTGCAGGTAACGTTTAAGGGCTTTCTTCTTTTATTATATATTTTGTGTTAAGCGAGACGTAGCCAGAAAAAATTTCGGAGGGGGCCTAATTCTAAAAAAAAAATTGAGGGGGCGGGCTCAAAACCAATTTTTTATTACTTTGAAAAAGTGAAAAATTGTTTCATATTTTCATTTGGGGGCCCACCTGCCTTCCTGTCTACGCTGCTAGTATAAGTTAATTTAAAAAGTGTTCAGGTTTTGTGAGGCCGATTGGTCGAAGCATTTTGGAATCAGCTGCGATGAAGTGCGAGAAAAGAGCAAGGAAGCGGCACAACACAATTTGTAAGATATTTTGTGCGTTTTTTTTTGCTACAATTGTAATACTAGATTTAATTTGATAAAATTGGTATAATTTATAAATTGGTATAATTTTTTTTGTAGGAAAACTTTTAGAATGTGGTAGAACTGGAAAACATTGGGAAAGTAAAGTTGAAAAATTGTCTGCGTGGGTTTGTAGAGACTCGGAGAATTTTTTAGTTGGATGACTACTGGGAAGATTTATTTATTTCTCCAAATATGTTAGCTCTAATTTCCGTTAACTTTCAATTTCTCAAAAAATGGAACTTATTGGTGACTTTTTTGCAGGGAGAATAAGTTGAGTGAAGCGATTATTCGCTTTTGTCCGCGGTGCAAACTTCAATTCGTCAAATTGGACGCGTGCAATAAGATGACGTGCTGCAATTGCCGCTTAACAATTTGCTATATTTGTCGAGCCACAAACATCGAATACTCGCATTTCTGCAAGTGAGCAAAAGTTATTTCATGTTTTTTGCTTGAGAAAAATATGTTTACTTGAATTCGTCTCTAATTAGCTGACTTTTTTTCATTTAAAATGAATTTATTGGGTTGTTTCAAAAGTATTAAGGCCCAGCACACTAGAGCGGCTACGGTAGCTGGCCAAACCTGGACCAAAACCGATTTCAGATCTTACGACCGTATGTTTAAAAACCCCCGCAGGTAAATTTTTTTGCAATTTCATAGGTTTGCTGCCCCCCCCCCATGAAGCACACTTTAACACTTTTGGAATGACCTGATATTTGCTCCAAAAAGTTCGTTTAGTTTTTCTCAAATAGTCTTTCTCGAATTATTATTTTTTATGTGAAAAAAATTCAAGTCACATACGTGATCCGAACTTTCCGGATGCGATTTGCAAGGGATGCAAGGTTAAGAAGTGCTTACTGTGGGAGGACTATCGAAAGCACGACGAGGCGAAAATCAAGGATATATTGGATGAGAACAAGTAGGTTTTCATTATTTTTTGTTTGTTTGTCTTGTTTTAAATTTAATTTGCTGAATGTTTTATTTTTTGATTGTTTGTCTAATAAATTTTTTGTTTTACTTCCGTGTTTACTTTTTTAAATTTGACATTATTTTCAAGTTATATATGTTTTGCCTTTAAAAAAATAAACTTGAAAAGTTCAATATTCCAGTTCAATTTTAACGTTTCCAATTTTATTTGAAAAATAGCTTTTTTAATTTTTTATAATTTTTTAAGTTTAACTGATTTTTATTTAATTTTAAAACATTTGCGAATAGTGATTGGAAAATAAAAAATGAAAAAAGTTTGTTGCTAAGAACTATTCTTCGTGCATTTTTTTAAATGTTGATATTATATTAATTTGCTGATTATTTTTGCCGCATTTTAGAACATTTTATTCGCCATGGTATTTATTTATAACAAAATGTCTTGAATTTTGTTATAAAGCACGATAAATTTTTTTGATGTTTGGAAGTTTATTTAATTGCAGTACAATTTTTATACATTTTTAGTACGCCGTATTTTTAATTTGTTGTGATTGTTACCGTTTCGTAATTGTGTTTTTGAAGGAATCCCGTATTGACGGAAGGGATGATGGCTCGCCTGCAAATAACGCCGCTACAAGCAGGACGACTTCCAATGCGATACCAACAAGCTGGACATCAAGTAAATAACGTCATACGTCCAGCGCTTCGAGCTCTGCCCGGCCAGCAACAACAGCAAATTAATCGACAAGTTCGAGCACAAATCATTCGTATGGGACAAGAAGGCGGTGGGGGAGCGGTGCAACCGCTGCGCGGAGGGCTCAATCCGCAAGAACGGCCCCAGAGACTTAATGGACAACCTCCTCAACATCCCCAGCAGCAGCGGCCTATTCGTCAACCGCAGCAAATTAATGTGGGACATCCTCAACATCCCCAACACACCCAACGGCAGCGACTTGGACAACCTCCTCAACCGCAGCGAATTAATGGAGGACCTGCTCAACAACCTCAACAGCAGCGAATTAATGGAGGACCTGCTCAACAACCCCATCCCCCACAACAGCTCCAGCAGCAGCGACTTAATGGACAAATTGGAGAACAGCTGCAAGGAGTGCTCGATCTTCTTTTACAGCTCGAACCGCAACGAATTAATGGACTGCAAGAAAGAGAGGCGAATCCAGGTCGAGAGGAAACTAACGCCTGGGGACTAATGATACACAATGTACTTCGTCTGTGGGGGCGCTAACCACGTGTGACACAATCGCCACGAATCATCCGCTAATCATTATATTGACTGTTGCGTGACTTTTATACGTGACTTTTGTATTCATTAAATGGCTTGTATTCAATACATTTTGTGGGATATACGCTTGTTTTATGTGGAGATAACATTACTTATAAATAAAATTCATGTGTTTTTGCAATTTTCTGAATTAATGAAAAATTAGAAGATGTGATGTTATGAACTAATAATTTCTAGTAATTTGTAAGATATAATTTAATAGTACTTTAAATAACGAATGGCTCAGATTTCAGAAATCCGCAAGCGTTAGCGATGGGAACCTGACACCTCAATCCCAAAATGAGAACCAAGGAGCTTGGAATTTTTCTCCCGTATTATTCTTTCGTCGGGCTCTGCGTGTGACTTATAATGTATGGTGGGGATTGATTGAAATGAAAAACGCTGCGATGTTTGCTCTGGAATGGAGCATTATTCTTTTGGGCCGGCCCGTGTGGGAGATTTATAAAATTATGCGATTCGTAATGGCGGTAATACGTTACGCCTGGACGTTTTTTCTGCACATTTTCATCAAGTAGTGCTATGGGTTTTATTTTTGCAATTATTTACGGGTTTGGAATTATCATTAATGTATAATTGGGTATGGTTGTCGTTTACAATTGTTTACGGTTTGATTTGAATCTTTCATTTAATCTTGCAAGTATCCTTCAATAAAAAACATGAAATTAATTCATGAGTTCACTTTTTTACATTATCAAACGCTTTTAATCAAGTCCGTATTGCGTAATTACGAGAAATGATTTTCTTGTTATAATTTTATTTAATTTTGTAATTCGTAATTATAAGGCAAAAAACCTCGTAATTTTCGTAATTCACCATCAAAAAATTTTCAGAAAATTTTTTTACTGATATAATAAATTATTCGAAGATGGATTTTTTTTCAAAAAAGTCCGAAATACCAAAAAAGCATTTTCTCGTAATTCGTAACTCGAAATTACAATGCTAAAATAAATTATTTTTATTTTATTTACGTAAAACGCAACAAAGTAACAATAACAATAGTAAATAAATAACAACACAATAACATAATTAGAAGTAACATTAACATAAAAACAGAAACTTAGAAAAAATAGGCTGAATGACTTAACATTAAAAAAAATCCATAAAATGTGGTTCAAAAACAGGGTGGTTCAAAAAAAAATCCCGCCCCATATCTCAGCTGAAAACGCAGCTAAAAATCTGAAATTTTTGCTGTAGATGCGTTTTGCAATTCTCTTTCATTCTTTTTTTGAATTTTGCGATTTCATCAAAAACTAATGTTTTTAAAAATCAAAAACATCGAAAAACATGCTTCAAATAGGTTGTTTGGGAGATTGTGCATATCTCAGTTAGTTTTGGTCCAAAAAATCCCAAACTTCATAAACATATTCACAATCGCCGCGCAAATTTTTCGCCCGGCGGATTTCTTAATCGGTTTTGTTTGGGCGACGCAGCTAAACGTCGAAGTTGCGCGTAGACGCTCTCTTTGAAAAACGCATCAAAAATGCATACGGTCGAAATCTCATTTCCCTTCTTCTTTTCTCAATGATTTTGCTTGTTTTTTTGTTCAGATCAAGTTTATATTTGAATTACGCAACAATGTCATCTATGCTATATGTATGCGATATTTTTTTGAACCAGCCTTTATTAAAAAACCACCCTTACACCACTTTCTTAAAGGCCCTTACAAAAGATTGTGCATATCTCAGTCAGTTTTGGTCCACGACTTCAACATCTGTGATCTCAACATCGACGTCCACCTGGATTATTTCTGCAGATGCCGGTGAGGAAAAAGTAAATATTTCTCAAATTTCGTTCGTTTATTTTTAAAATCGTTTCGTTCATCTTATTCCCCATAAAATTCTCTATCTACACTGAAAATTTTTTTTTAATTTTTTGTTTTGTTTCTTGTTGTTAATGAGTATTTAAAACGGCATTGTTTAAAGTTTGGAATATATATTTTCGACAGTGGTTTCAACGCCACGCTAACGCGCATTTGAATCTTTTAAAAGACTTCGCATAATTCTTTATTTACGATAGGGCATGCCCAATTTATTCATGAAAATTGCAGTTTCTGTGTCTGTAAGACTCAGTTATTTAATTAATTTCAAATCAAATCTTACCGCAACTTGGCAACTGTTCTATTTTTTGCCCAACTTTAATTCGAATTCAGCATTTTTGTTTTCTGCGATTAAATCTTCAATATTGTTTCATCTTTACTTTTTCTTTGATATTATCGAGGAATAACATTAATTTTTTATGCATAAGGTATCCTTTGTGTTTCTCGCAATCGCCTTTATTTTTTAGCCTTGCATTCATATTTGTTAGCCCCTTTGGATGTGGGACACAGGCTAGATCATGTTTTACACAGCCTCTTTTAACAATTTTCTACGCATTTTTAAAAAAGGTTTTAAAAAAGGTATTATACAGTTGCGGACTAACATTGGCATCAAAATAGGTCATTTGTTTTCCAACTAATTTTTCACTTTCTATAATAATTTTTATAAAAATGATTTATGTCATCTTGTAGAGAATTTCGTGGGCTACAAAACCTGTTAATCGGTTTAAGCGAACAAGTTTTCAATGTGCAATAAAGATCCAATCATTCGGCAAATTTTCAGCAGTGTACGGTAGTATTACAGTATGAAGAACTTCGTGATATTGTATTTGGTCCATTTTATCAACGATTCGATGTAATGGANATAAAAACATGATCACACCATAATATTTTCGCCGCCGAACTTAACTGTTGCCGTCGTATACTTCGGATTGAATAGTCGATTTTTTGGTCAACGAACATAGCCTTTACCGTCGTTGTTGTGGAGGTTAAATTTCGATTCGTCGGACTACAATACCTTTTCCCAGTCGTCTACTGCCCAGTTGATATGATCTCTCGCGAATTTGAGCCTTGGATCAACATTCTTCTTCGAGATCCGTGGTTTCTTGCCGGACGGCACCCATGAAGGTCATGCTCATGAAGGCGTCTTTGGACCGTCCTGGGGCTAAGATCGGTAAGACGTAATGTGTGATCATGTTTTTATGGTCCATTACATCGAATCGTTGATAAAATGGACCAAATACAATATCACGAAGCTCTTCATACTATAATACTACCGTACACTGCTGAAAATTTACCGAATGATTGGATCTTTATACCCGAAACGACCCAAAACATACAGTAAGAACTGTAAAAGCGTATCTCCGCGATCACAACGTTAATATCTTCAATTGGCCAGCTCAATCGTCGGATTTGACATTGATTGAACATCTGTGGGTCGAAGTAAAAAGGCCATTGAAAGGTCAAAATTCGATAACAAGGATACGTTGTTTGCTACCGTAAATGAAATTTAGAGTTGTTGCCCTAAGAGCTAATTCAGCGTCTGATCGCGTCTCTTCCACGGCGCACGAATGCCGTTATTTCGGCCAAAGATTTCGCCACTAAATATTGAATATTTCGTCGATGATGTATTTGATGCCAATGTTTTGTCCGATGGAAAATTTGTGTTATTTTAAATAAATATTATTGCACATTGAAAACTTGTTCGCTTAAACCGATTAACAGGTTTTGTAGCCCACGAAATTCTCTACAAGATGACATAAATNCAGTGCTGGGACTTGAATCCGTTTTGAATCCGATTGAATCCGGATTCAAACAGCGGATTCAAAAGTTTGAGGCTTTACAACTTTATTAATTTGTACGTTTTGTATACAAATAAATATATCATTCGATTCGCCTTGACGAGATCTCTCTTTATACGTGGTTAAATA
>SAUE01002990.1:29504-39610 GCA_009724625.1 Deladenus siricidicola
ACATACATACATACATACATACATACATACATACATACATACATACATACATACATACATACATACATGCATGTATAGGTCTCCTGGCAATTGTTCAAAATCGAAGCTAGCGCGCGCCAACGCGACGACGACGGCGCCGCCGGCGGCGGTGGCGCAAAAAAGCGCAAAAACGCGCCGCTCAACTCGCCGCTGCGGCTGATTACGACGGGCGGCGGAAAGTGCAAAATCGCGATCAAGAAGAACGATTTGAGTGGGTTTTTTCCACAATTTTTTTGCCACAATTTTTCATAAAGAATGGAACATTTTGGCTATATTTTGGAATGTTTTCAGACTGTTCGGTGATCTCGGCGCGAATCGAAGTGCACTTGGCGGAGATTTTGTGGGTGGCGACGCTGCTTCAGGTACGGTAGTAGTCGCACAGTAATCCATACAAAATAATCTTAATCAAAATAATCTTAGTCTTAGTCAAGATTATTTTTATACATTAATTTTTTCAATTTTTCTCAATTCAATTTTGTGGATGAAAGATGGATATGATTAGTTGAGGTTATTGCTCTCACTCAGCGCTGTGACTTGAATCATTTTTTGAATCATGAATCACGGGTTGAATCATGACTCAAAGACAAATCAATAACTCAAATGACTCAATGATTCAAGCGATTCAAATGTGAATCATTGTCAAAATCACCTTAGGGGAAAAAAATTTTCGACTGGAATATATAAATATTGCAATATTATACATATGTTTCGAAAGAATTATTATCAGGTTTTAATCAAGAATTTTAATTGTTGCTGAAATTAGCCCTATTTTGGGGAATGATTTGTTTGAATCATGACTCAAATGAGTTGAATCATCGAAGATGAGTCATGATTTCTTCGTGATTCAAGTTAGAGCCCTCAAGTTAGTCTCTCTCACTCACTGAAAACATCAAAAAGGCATTTTTTGCTCGCGCTCTTTTGCAGGTACGGTCGGCCATCGACTTCTACAAACACATCCAAAGTCTGGCGAGGGCGACCGAGAACGCCAACGAAATCAATCCCTTTCTCATCGTATGTCGCTTTTGTGATTTTCGACATTTTTTTGAGTTTTTTTGCCGAATTATTTATTTCCACAAACAGCGGGTACATACAATTTGCACGGTGCCAAATGCGAGTAGTTTGCACAGCGCTAACTGGGTGCAATTGCAAACTGCCGATATGCGTGCTTTGCATACAGTGCCAATTGATTTAGTTTTCAAAGTGCAAAGTGCCAAATGGGGGCAATTTGCAAAGTGACTATGTGTGGTTTGCACAGTGACAATTGATGTAGTTTGCACAATGTCTTGTTGTGCAATTTGCACAAGGTCTTGTGGTGCAATTTGCACAGTGCCACCGGGTGAATGTGTGTAGTTTGCAAATCTTAAAACGTTTACAATTGTGTTTGACTATTTATTTATTTATTTTATTATCAAAATTTTCACAGGACTCGCAGCCGAAACCGCCGAATTCGACGGCGAATTTGCCGTCGAGCAAAGCGACCGCCGCCGCCAACAATCCCGTCTCGATCGCCTTCAAAAAGTACGATATTCCGCGCTCCTCTCACCACTTACACATCACAAAAATCGACCTGGGCCTTTTCGACGACTCGGCGGACAACGGTAAATTTCAAAAAATAAAGAATTTTTTGCAGCTGCTCCGTCCCTTCTGCCCCGCCCCATTGCCTCGTCTACTTCGGTCCGCCTCGCCCAGCGCTCCGTCTCTTCGCTCCGCAACGCCCCGACCCTTTGCCTCGCCCCGACCCTGCCCACCTCACTCCGCCCTTTTCGTGCCGCCCACCCTGCCCGCCCCACCCTCTTCGCTTCACTCTCTTCGACTCGCCCCACCTCGTCCCTCGTCCAGCCCACGCCTGACCTTCTTCCTCTTCCGAGGATAAGCTGTTTTTACTTTTTCCTTTCAANCCCAACTGCCTCCCCCCCCCCTCTTCAATCGAAAAATGTGGGTTTTTTCAATGTAAAAAGGAATTAAATTAAATTTTTTATTAAATCAGAATTAAATGTTTTCGAATTTATGTAATTTGCATTGTTTTCTCTTGCCAGTGCTGCCGCCCGACTGGGGCATCAACAACGGCGCCATCCAGGCGGTGCTCAACGAGCTGCGCGTCGACTTCTACCCCTCGCACTCCGTGTTCACGGCGGCGGACGGCCGCTTCGCCGACCGCGTCGACTGGGTGAAGTATCACGCGCTGAACGCGTGCACCGACTTGGCGCAGCGCCAGCTGGCGAATTGCTATGAGAAATTGTCGATGAATATGGGTTTGTCCTCAATTTTTTTTTGTGGTTTGAACATTTTTTTCTGAAAGAAATTGAGAAAAATTTGAACAAAAATTTTTGATTTCGATATTCTATTCTAAATTTTTATAACCGCTCAAATTTTGAAGACATGCCTCAGCGTAGGCTGAGGCATTTAGAAAAAACAAACAATTTTTTGGAGGCACCACCGGCCGCGCATCTAAGCAGAACAGAGGCGCGGCCGGCAGGCGCGCTCTGCTCTGCTTAGAGGCGCGTACTGTTTGGCAGACACATACTGTTGGTACACATACATAGTATGTTGTGTTTGTCTATTATGTATACATTTACTGTACAAGACTTTCGTGTTAGGATAAATTAAAATTTGTCCGAGTTTTTTTGGACCACCCTGTATATATATATATATATATATATATATATATATATATATATATATATATATATATATATACACTTTTCTCGCTTCAGAATCGAGTCTGCTCGAGCGCTTCCAGCGCATGTGGCCGGGCCTTCGCTCGCAGAACGTCGTCATCCGCGTCGAGGACATCGTCGTGCAGTGCGTCTCCGAGCAGTCGACGAAGAAGGACTCGCTAGAGCAGATGTTCGCGCAGAGCAAACTGCGGCGGCCCGCCGACGCGCCGCTCATCCCCAACATCTCGTTCTTCCACCTCGAGTTCACCTCTTACTATTTTCCGGCGAGTAGCGGCTATCCGCGTAAGTATATTTAAATTTCTTACATGAACGTAGCCAAGCTAAATAGCCAGCCAACTAGGTCCAGTGATTTTTTGGATGGGGGTGGTGTTGGGGGTGGAGATCAGGGCGTCACACATGTAGCCATTACAAACACACACACACACATGAAGCCATTATAAAAAGTGTCCCAACATACATATGTATGTATGTATGTATGTATATATGCATGTACAGATGTACATATATTTGGTGTGTTCAGTGCCGCCCGACTCGACGCACCTCGTGCTGGGACCACTGGAGTTTTTGGTGGACTATCGCTCGATGCGCTGGATGGTCTACGTGTTCGAGAACATTTTGAATGCTTTTGTGAGAATTTTATTATTATTATTTACTTTTTATAAATTACTTTTTTTTCAATTTATTTTTTATAAAATTGGCAAAATTTTCTGTTTAGGACGCGGCGCAAGACGAGCCGTCCGCCGGAAATTATCAACCCGACTTCCGCGCGGAGTTTGTGGAGCCGACGGTTAGCGTCTTTTCTTTATTATCGTTTTCCAAAATATTTCTTAGGAATTTTTTATAATTTTTTAAATTTTGCAAAATTAAAATTTTTTAAACTTTTCAATAACATTTAAAAAGTTGAACTAAGAACGAGTAAGTTGAAGTAAGTTCAGATAAAACATTAACCTTTTACATAAAATAAATTTTGGAAAAATTAAAAAAAAATTACTCTGGCGTAACCGGATCCCATCGGGACGGGCCGAACTCAAAAAAAAACCGTCAAAATTTTAATTACAAAAATAAAAAAATGAAATATATGTTCCTATTTTTTATAGTATTTTTTAAACTTTTCATTAAAAATTTTTAAATTTTTTGAATATTTTGGAAAAGATTTATTTTTATTTTTATGCGGAGCTATCTGGGCCTAATCGGGTGGGCCGGGCCGTGCAGGGTCTGTTCTGAAAAGGGGTGTGGGTCGAATCGGGCCGGGCTTGGCCCCGCCTGGAAAAGAGTAGTGCTCTGAGGCACCTTTAAAAGAAAAAGTTCAAATTTTTTTCACCTTTGACTAAACGGACTCCATTGGACCGGGCTGGGTGGGGCCGAACACTCAAAATGAACGGTCCGGGCCGGTAAAAAGGAGTGGGTCGGAGCCACGCTTAAAAAAGTAAGTTCAGATCGTCTTGAACGCGCCACAGTTGACGGAGGACGCGCGGCTACCGAAGCGCTTCCTGCTCAACTTCTCGAATTGCACGTTCTCGAATTTTACGCTGCCGAACGTCGCCGGCGGCGGCAAAGGCGACGTCGCGTTTCCCGCGCACGGCGTCGCGCTGAATCGGCTGACGCGCGACTGTCGAGAATTTGTGCGTGCAAAGTCGGCTAGCACGAACAACGCGGAATTGCCCGCATTTTTGAAGTTGGAGGATTTCGTGTCGATAGTAAACAAATTCCACAAGACCGATGACAAATTCAACTCAATCGGTTCGTTCTTACTTTTTTATTATTGCGAATTAGCGAAAAATAGAATATTTGACGGGGGAGAGGGCAACCATTTTGGGAAAAAAAGGGGAAGAGGGGGGTTGGGCAAAAGGTAAAAAATCATAAAAAAGTTTCCCTTCTCATCCTCTCATTTTTTTTGCACCAGGACTTCAGGATTGGCTTTGATATGGAGGGGGGGGGGTTTCATTTTTTGTTATGCATGCGAGTCAGGGGCGTAGCCAGAGGGACGTGGAGGAGGGGTCTGGCACCATACCGTTCTTCAGCTCTCTTCTCCCTTCCTTCTTTCCCGAAACCGCCAAACACGGAAGTCCTACTTGTGTAATAATAAAAAAAGATTTATTTTTTATTTTTTGCTCCACCCGCTCCCGAAATGGTTGCGCCTCTTGCCCCGCCCCCGGAATGGTCGCGTCTTTTGCCCCGCTCTCGAAATGGTCGCCGCTTTTCGCCCGTCCCTAAAATGGTCGCCCCCTCCCTAGTTCGAAACAAAATTTGTTCTGCCTACGTCCAATCTTTTTTTACACAATCCGCAAACAAATGTAATAAAACACATTTTAGACTCGGTGTATCGCGCGAACGGCGACGCGTGCCTCTTCATCTCGACGCCCAGCGTGAGTTTCGCCAGCGATTTTGGCAAGAACACCTACGAGACGCCGATAACGTCGGAGATCGCGTTGTTGGTGGCGGTGGCGCCGCAGGCGCCGCTCGGCGTCGTGCTGGTGCGGCCGCGCGCCGACGTCGACGTCATCGTCGACCACTTCCAGCTGGTGCGCCTGCTGCAGCTGCAGACGCAGATCGCCGACCTCGTCGAGCAAATCGACGCCGACCGCCGCTTCTTCGCCGAGCTGGGCGCCAATAGCAATGGTAATGCGCTGGCGAATAATGGCAAATCATCCGGCGATCTTCCACTCGCCGTATTCTGTAGTTTGGATCGGGTAAGGCTTTATTTTTTGGCGTCAACTCTCTCTTTCTCTGTCTCTCTGTCGCTCTCTGTCTCTCTCTGTCTCTCTTTTCCTCTCTCTGTTTTTCTCTGTCTGTCTGTCTCTTTCTTTCTTCCTCTCTTTCCCCCTCTTTCTCTCGCTCTCTCTTGCTCTTTTGCTCTTTCGCTTGCGTTGTGTATCGCTCTATCTCGCTCTCTCTTTCTCTTTATCTCTTTGTCTCTTTATCTCCCTCTCTCTTTCTTACTCTCTTCCTCCTCCCTCCGTCTGTCTCTTTCATTCACCACACTTCTGTCTCTCCTCACTTCCTCTATTATCATATAAAAAAGCATTTGTGCGTCACATTTTAATTCGATTGATTGTGTATGCAAATATTTTGTTTGTTACAGGTAAATGTTCACTTACTTCTGCCGCCAGGACCCGTACCGTCGCCGTACGACTTGACGCGCCAGCAGCCGACGGAGAACATGCGCGCCGACTCGTCGCTGATGACGCCCTCGCTGAGCTCCGGTTAGTTATTTCAGTTTTTTAAGATATTTTTCCACTTTTTTAAATTTTATATTATACATTATATATTGAAATTAATATTTATTATTTATTATATTATTCATTAATTCTGTACAAAAAAAACAATTTACCACATACTCACTCAGGTCTTAATACAATTTTAAATATAATAATTAATGAAACGAAATGAAATTATTATTATTATTATTATTAAAGTTGAAGAAATTTAAGGCAAAATATTCTAGAACATTCGATTTTTTGACACTAAATATTCGTTTTTACATAAAATTTTTGCTAAAATTTTTGAAATTTTTTTTCTTTTCTTCCTGTTTTTCTTTCCCTCTCTTTCTTTTACACACTCTCTCGCTTTTTTTATCTCTTTTTATAACTTTTTTCTCTTTATCTCCTCCTTTTACACTCTCTCGCCCTTTTTAAAATTTTTATCTCTCTCTCTCTTTCTCTCGCTCTTTCTCTCTAGCTTTGCTTATATGTATACATATTTGTAAGTACCGTATTGCTAAATTGCCACTTTTTGTTGACAATTAGACTTAAAATTGTCAAATTGTACTCGTCAGGCTGACGATCGAAGTTGAAGAATTGAAAGAATTAGACACAAAAAATGGAAGAATATTGAGGCATTACCAAAACAAAAGCTCACAAGGCTATAGCAACTTTTTCATTCTCTCGCGCACCGCGCCGCGCCGCGCCGCTCACTCACGAGCGTCTGGCGACGATCTGCTCGTCCTTCTTCGCGATCGTCTGCGGCTGCGCGTCGTCGTGGCTGAACTCGACGGCGGCGGCGGACAGCCGACCACCGCGCTTCACGCTCCCCGCCTCGCCGCCCGCCGCCTCCGCGCTCTCCTGCGGCTCTTTGATCTTCGCGAATGTGGTCTTCGTGACGGTGGGTTTGGCACTGTTGAGGAAGCGCTCGCCCTTCACAATGTTGTTGTTGTTGTTGTTATCGTTGCTGGGGATTTGGTTGGACGCCGGCGATGGAAGCTCTTTCGCCTGAACAATTGTTGTAGGGAATTAATTATTTTTTTCATTTGATTTTATATAATTTTTTTCTTTATGGTTTCGGTCGGCACTAGGTTCTGTGAAGCTTCAATAAGGGCATGAAATTGTCACAGGGACGCAGTGAAGCAGCAGTGTTGGTGCCTGGAAGAAATGGAGCTCCGGCTTCGGATATTTTCAGCTCCTGTGGAGCCGGAGCCGGAATTTTTGTCGGCTCCGGAACGGCTGCGGAGGAAAATCGGTTAAATTTTATATGTATTAGCTGAAGACACGCATATATATTGTACGTATATTGAACGAAATCAACGAAAATTTATCTTTTTTTTAATCTTTTTAAATTTTAATTATATAAAAAGCGCAAAAATTACGAATACAAATATGTTTTCATGTAATACATATATTATTTACTCTATGTTCGGCTCCAGTACGAAGCCGGAAGATTTTCAACTCCTCTGGCTCCGGACATTTTCAAAAATTGGCTCCGACTCCAGCTCCAACTGGAGAGCCGGAGCCGGGACGAACACCGCCTAGCAGGTCCTCAGACAAAAACAACAACAACAACAGATTATTTCTTTCTGAGGAATTCTTTTTCTACCCAAAAACACCCACCGCTTCCGCGACAGTAGTCTCGCTCGTCACCGGCACGCCGCGCGCCGCCACGACGCTGTCGACGGGCGCGCGTAGATGTGGCGCGGCGGCGCCGTCGACCGGTCGGCGCTGAAGGCGTTGGAAGCGCTCCATGTTGAGTTTGCGCGCGCGCATCGCGGCGCGCGACTCCGTCGTCGTCGTCGGCGACGCGCCGGCGGCGGCGGCGGTGACTGAGGCGACGGCGGCGGCGGCGGCGACGGTCGTTTTCTCGGTGGTCGCCGACGCGGCGGCGCGCGTGAACGCGTCGATTTTGCTGTTGGCGTTGACCGTAGTTGTTCTAACTGTTTTCGTCGCCGATGACTTCTCTGAAGAAAATGTACATATTGTATGTATTTTTCTAACATTTTTTACATCTACACATGTGAGTACATTTAATAGATTTTTCTTTTCTTGCGAATATCGCAACTCTTAACACCTCTCCCCCCCCAAAAAAAAAATCACCAGGCTAACTTTGACGCGGTATGAATTTTTAAGATCTTACATCTATAATATTGTTAAATTTTGTGTCAAGATCTTTATAAAATTTCCAAATCTGCGCTTGACATTCCTCGTTTAAAGGTTTTTTTAAACTTTTTCTAGTCTCAAATTTTGATAATTTGCAGCAATAATAATTATATTATATTATAACTGTTTCAAGAGTTTTTTTTTGTACTTTTTTTTAATTTGTATTTTTCTATAAATTTATACTTCAAAATTTCAAATAGTATCTCCCATACTTAATGGGGGTAATACATTATGTACATACTTTTGGCGTCATGCGACGGGCAGCAGGGCTGTCGCGCCGGTCGCTCCACGCGGCGCGGGCACTTGTCGACGGCGTCGTGGAGATAGTCGGTCTGACAGACGAGGTTCGCCTCCGTGGTGAGGTTGATCGCCTCACGGCCGTTCATCACGTGAAAGCCGTCCTGGTTGCAGACCAGGGGGTTCTCCTGCACGCGCACCGTCAGAAAGTCGGAGCCCATGATCGCCGACGTCTGTAGGCTTTGGATTTTGTTGTTGGAGAGGTCGAGCGTGTGCAGGTTGGCCAAGTGCGCGAAGCTGAATGGCTGAAAGGAGGAAACAAAAACATACATTGTGGAGAGTCAGCTAGCTAGCACATTCATAATTCATTTCCATGTACTTGCTTACATATAATATTTATAATAGATCTGCTTAGAGAATGTTCAAACTATTTGAAGGTAAGGTGCTCGACGACTAGCCGGGATTGAGTCTTTTTATACGATTGCGGAGATCTCCGAATTTGACAAATTTCAAATAAAAAATGTAGCCAAATAAAAAATGTTGTAAATTGCATTGAATTCTCCAAATATATATGTATGTAGATCTGGAGGAATACCGTATTCATGTTGTCTTGAATTCAGGAGGGGAGTGGGGAGAGACGACTATATCTGGTCGTGAGGGTAGCGGCAAAGCTCAAAAAATCATCCAAAAACATTTTTCCACGATTTTTTACTCTATGACTTTCGGTAAGCCTAAGCCTAAGCGTGGTTACCCACACCCACTGGTACACCCTTGCCTTTACACCTCGGATGTTCTTTTTTCTTCTCATTACCCTTTCTGAAAATTCTTATTATCTCTCTCTCTCTCTCTCTCTCTCTCTCTCTCTCTCTCTCTCTCTCTCTTTCTCTCTTTTTCTCTTTCTCTCTTTCTCTCTTTTTCCATTTCTCTCTCTCTCTCTCTCTCTCTCTCTCTCTCTCTCTCTCTGTCTGTCTTTGTCTCCGTCTCTCAGACATACACAATACACATAACACACGCATACCTGCACAGTGCGAATGTTGTTGTGCGCCAGCGAGACTTGCTTGAGGAACGGCGTGCCCTGGAACATGTTAGGCGACACGGCGCTAATGCAGTTGTGCGGCAGCCACAGCAGCAGCAGCGGCGTCGTCGCGAACGCGCCCGGCGCGACGTCCTTGATCGCGTTCGCCTCGAGATTCAGATGCTGGAGGTTCTCCATGCCGCTGAACATGTCGACGGTGATCTCGGGCAGATTGTTGTAGCTGAGGTCGATGATCTCCGCCTGCGCCAGCTGCTTCATTGTGCCCGGCTCGATGGCGGTGAGCGCGTTCTCGCCCAGGTAGATGTAGCGGAGGTTGGGCGTGTTGTCGACGAACTTTTTCGAGATTTGCGCGATCGAATTGCCCGTGAGCGTCAGCATCGAGAGGCTGGTGAGGTTGCGCAGGTCGTTTTTGCCGAGTTTCTCGATCTGAATTTTCAATAATGTCCACATTTTTATTTATTTATTTATTTTTTAATACAAAAATGTGCATCGATGTGACCTAGTATATGATTGTACGTGATCGTACACGTGATCGTACGTGATTTACGTGACGGTACACGTAATTGTGCGTGATGATACGTGATCGTACATTATCCTAATGGTCGTACGTGATCGTACGTGATCGTACACGTGCTCGTACATGATCGTACGTGATCGTACGTGATCGTACATGATCATATACAGTCCTGTTCAAAAAGATAGACGCACTTGTTTTTTTTCCATAACTTTTTCATACATCGATGAAATTTC
>SAUE01002991.1:91622-103488 GCA_009724625.1 Deladenus siricidicola
GTGTGTGTGTGTGTGTGTGTGTGTGTGTGTCTGTGTGTGTGTGTGTGTGTGTGTGTGTGTGTGTGTGGGTGTGTGTCGACTTATCCTCTCTATCTTTCTCCCTCTCAACGTTTACTTACCCGATCAACAACAACTCTTACCCGATTATACATTCCCTCATAGGCGGCGGCGATTTTCTGACGCTGAAAATTGTTGTGTGTGAGGAGAACGTCGATGATCACTTTGTCGTCGCTCTCTGAACGCCAAAAGTTACAAAAAAAAGTATTGTACATATGTATTAAAATAATTAAAATCTATGCACGTATAACAACAACTCTTTCAATACGACGTTAAATTTAAAAAAATTATATGGAATGATGGAAAGAAAAAAGTAATTTGTGGAGTACTGTACGTATTGTATGTCTTGTGTGAATCGTCTCTATGATATGTTTTGAGTGGGAGAGAGGAGAGTACTGTACATATTCTATGTAACAATTTCAAAAATTTACGGATTCCGCCGCTGAGCGCCTGCCTGAGCGCTTTGCTCGCGTCCTCCGGATGAAATTCGTCGTCGTCGGGCCCGTTGATCGTGCCCTGAACATCTTCGCTCTAAAACCAACCAACCGACTGTATATAACCGTCTATGTATAACAACTGTACATACATATATGTATGTATATATGCGGTGATATATGTAGGTAGTGCTACGAATACATATCAAGTTTCCATTTCGAAAATCAAAAACCGAAAATTTTGGTCCAAAATGTCGAAAATACAGTAAATTGCAAAATACAGTAGTAGAAATGTATAGAACTGACTTGGCTCTCGTACATACGGTACAACAACGGCATGGTAAGGCGCTTTTTGCGGTCGGCCGCCTCTGACGAGGTTGACGTGGACTTTGTGCGTGAGTGACGACTCGAACTCGAGTCCTTAAAATTACACTGTAAGACGTGTAATCGGTATATGTACGTACACAAAAGTTACAATCTAAAGCAGTTGTTACTTACTTATAATAATTCCAAACATTTCTTTGTGTTTGTTATTATACTTTTTTTGTCATTGCATACTTAGCACATATTACTATTCAAAAAAGAGCTATTGATTTTGCACAAATGCAAATTCTGAAATTGGCATTCAATGTTTGAAATTTAAATACAATACTTAAATATATATATGCATAATTATAATAAAAATAAACAATAAAAATTGCGAAAACCTACAATTAGTATTATACAAATTAGGAACAAAGTTTTTGTGTTGGGGCAAACCTCAAGTGTGAACGAAATGAAATTGTTTGTAAAAAAAAGTAAGGTTTGAAAAAGCAAAAGAAGAATTAAATGTAAATAATGTTTTGTGAAGTTCTTAGAAGTTGAGATTTTCCACAACCATCAAAACATCTAATTAGAGGCGCATTTATTAATTATCCTCACAACTTTCTTAAGCCTAATGATATTAATGTAATGCACTTTTTTCTTTTTTTATCATTCTTATGCGAAAAGACGCAAGCATTTTTTGCTTGCTCAAGTTTTTAATAAATCAGTGTTGTTGACGCTTATCACACAAATTATCACAGCACTCATAAAATCATTTGCTCACGGCATTTTTGGCTTTGGCTTTCGGCTGTGGCATTTTTAAAATTTACGCACATGTGTGTGTATGTAGCTGTGGCTAAAAATGTTTGGGGAAAGGCTTAAACGCAAATATGTAAATTATTAATTAAATGAACTGATAAACTGCGTACTGATATATGTACATATATCCAAATGAGATGTGTTTGGGAATATTTTGGTGAAATAATATCAGCAGTTCATCCTATTATTATCAGTGCTCAACTAACTACATAATAATCTCATTATCAGCTAGTACGTACATAATGATCGAACAAAAATAGCTAAAATTATAAATATATTTTTGGTTCAAAAATAAGTTACAAATAATAACAAAATAAGATGACTTACTTACGTTATTACCATTTCCGTACAATACTAACAAAAGCCAAAAATGTTTTGCTACAAACCCACAAAACCACAAATAGAGAAACTACAAACAGAGAAACCGCAAACAGAGTATACATATGCATATAATGGGTATGTAAAAAGATAATTACGCGCTTCCGCTACCTTCAAATTTTTTTCATTAAAAATTTGCATTTTGTAAATTTTTTTTGTTGGCTTCACATTATTAAATGCAAAATTGGTTTAATATTTTCCGAAATATGTACATACATATTTACATATTTTGTAATCTGCCAAAACATCAACAATTGGCAGTTAGTTAGTTTGGCTAAAAAAACATTAATTGTCATTTTGATGTACACTGTCTACATGCCAATTCAAAGATTTGCTTGAGCGTGGGCGGGGGGTGTAGTCTTATAATATTAGTGCATAAGTGAAAAAATGAGAAAGAAAATTTGCATTATGTATACCAAAATGTTTAACAGCTTACAATTAAATAGAAGCTTATATATTACAATATATTAATTAATTCAAAAAAATAATTATTGATAAGCTTAATGAACTGTAAAAATGAATCTGAAAAAGTTTTGAGAAAATGTTGCCAAGAACTGGTTTGGTTTTTGAAGAAAAAGTTTATTTTTCATTCTCATTATCATTCTCACATCTCATTGGATTGAGATGGCGAGAAATTATCATTAAAATAATAATATTTACAAACAAACGTTAAAAAAGTGACAATATTTGTGAGAAAATTAGCCACAAAAACACACACACACATTAGGCAAATTAAAATTGTTTTCTTTCCGCCACTTTTTGCCGTTCGCGTTTTACGTGAAATTTTCGCTTGCCTTTTTTCTCTGCACTCCGCTCTCTCTCTCTCTCTCTAATTGCACCTTTTTTCTCTCATTTGTTCTTTCTCTCTCTCTTTTATATGAGGGAACGTCTTTTTCTTTCTTGCACGTGAAATCATTGTGCTAGTATTTTATCAATTCAAGATCGAGGTCAAAATAAAGGCATTGGCAAAGTGAAACTATTGGAAGAATAAAACCACTGGCAGACTGAAACTGTTGGTTAAACAAATTGCAAAGTTAAAACGTTTGGCAGACTGAAATCATTGGCGAAGTGAAATCATTGGCAGAGTGAAGCTAATGAAACCACTGGCAAAGTGAAACCATTAACGGAATGAAAGCATGAGCAAAGTGAAACTGTTGGTGAAACAAATTGCAAAGTTAAACCATTGGCAAAGTGAAGTCATTGAAACCATTGGCAAATTGAGTGAAAACGTCGGCAAAGTGAAACCATCGGCATGGTGAAACCGTTTCATTTCAAACCGTCTCGAACAAAAGTCGAAATAATGCGCAATGGTTTTGAACGTGCAAAATTTTGAATTGAGAATTTCTGCGGCAAAATCTCCAAGCAATTGGCAACATTACATTATTTTCGCGCAAATTCAAAACTTTGTCTAAGCTTCGTCAAATTCAGTTGGCTTGCCATTTTCGCTGAACTTTTCATTTCATTTCCAATACATTTGTGTGTTTGTTGTGTTTGAAAGCACTGAAATTATCGGAAAATACTTTTTTTTTAAATTTTTTGCTTCCACAATTCGCAAATTGGAAACATTCTCGTCGTCGCGGTCGGTCGCGTGACTACAAATTTTCGGATTAGCGCCAAATTCGAAGAATTTTTTTTCCTTTTTTTGCTCGAAAAATCCGGCAAAAAATATGAAAATGCAAACTCTCTGCCAATTAGTGGCAATTTGCGTGAATTTTTTTTATATATTAATTTTTTTTCATATTTTTTCCGATCGAACGAAAGGAAAGCGGCTCGAAATTTTTTATTTTCTGCCAGATTCTGCAAATTGGCATGGCAGAGAAGAAGCGAATTAGCCCCGAGAGAAAAAGCGCAAATTGGCTGAGATTAGCGCGTAATGCCAAACAAAAAGCGAAATACTAGCGCACTTTTTTTTGCGTCACGCGACACGATGCGCGTCCAAAATGTTCTTGGCGGCCACAAAAAAATTTGGCGACAAAAAATATATTTTTTTGAATGGCGAACGGAGGTTTGTGAATTTTTTCAAAGTTTTCTCGAATTTTTCGGCTAATCTCTGAATTTCTTTTTCTGTATATTTCTCTCTTTCCCTCTTTGTCTCTGTCTCTGTCTCTCTCTCTCTCTTTCTCAGTCTCTTTCTGTCTCTTTCTCTCTCTCTCTTTCTCTCTCTCTCTTACTCTCACAAAAATTACATTCGGAAAAAATAGTGCAATTACGGTATTACTACTGGAAATAACTACATAATAATAATCGGTTATGTGCATGTATTTGACGCGTTCACTCAGCGCCAATTTGCAACTAATTGGAAGTACATTTCACAATTGGTTAAGTGCAAAACTTAATCCAAAATCTGTCTATTGAGACAGGTTGAGACTAAGTTAGAAAGTTATCGGATATAGACAATAAAAGAGAGAGAGAGGGAGACGAAGAAAGAGAGTCAAAAAAAAAGAGATATAGAAAGAAAAAAGAGATATAGAAAGTGAGATAGATAGAGCTACAGAAAGAAAGAGAGAAAGAGAAAGTAGGGAAAAAAAAGAGAGGAGAGAGAGAAAGAAAAAGAGAAAGAGATAGAGAGATATAGAAGGAGATAGAGGGAGATAAAGAGAGAAAAAGAGAGAAAAAGAAAGAGAGAAAGAGAGAGCGGGAGAGAGAGAAAAAAAGAGATACAGAAAGAGAGAGATAATTAAAGGAAAATTTTTTACCGGTAATTCGACAATGTGGCGACGTAAATTGTTTAAATGTTAACGAGCAAAAAAAATCCACTTTAACGTCAAATTCGGAAAGTAATTATTATATTTACATAATAATATTTGGTAACCGATGGGGATTAGAAGTATTTTATCACATTTTTTGGATGATGACCGAATTTTTTAGGCATTAAAAGCGTCTGAACTAAGCGAAAGAAAAAGAAGAAAAATTTAATTAATATAATACATATACATATACGCATACATATTGCCAGGAAAGTAATGGGAACAAAATTGCAAAAAATAAGATTAAATTCAAAATTAATTCATTCATTCAACAAATTTAATAACAAAAATTTGCAATAATGTTGTTGTTTGATGACGATGATCGAGAGAGTAAGTCCAGGTGGAGAAAGAGTTGGAGAAAGAACAAGAAGGTAATAGGGAGTGAGAGAGAACAATAAAGAAATAGAGAGTGAGCGGGAACAAGAAAGAAAGAGAGGGAATGAGAACAAGAAAAAAATAGAAAGTAAAGGAAAACAAAAAACAAAAAAAGTGAGAGAAAAGAAAAAAACAGGATAAGAAGATACAGAGAAAAGGTTAGAGAGAGAAAGTAAAAGGGAGAGGGAGAGGGAGAGGAAATAAGAAAAATAGAAAAGAGAAAAGAAAAATACAGTAGTCCCATAGATGTGGTTATAAAATTTTTCAATTTTTTTCGAACATTATACCTTGGTCCCCCCCCGTGGTTTTTCGAACTCTGGAGATCTGAAAAGTCGGGATGAAATGTATTTGAGATAAAGTGACTTTCCATCCACACTCACACACTCACTCGCTCACCCGTTTGGCGGTGTGATGATCGTTTTTGTGTCTTTCCTCTTGTTGGCGCTGAAGCTCGACGAGAAAGTCGACGTTCTCCGTGATCTCACGTATCTTGCCGTTGGAGGAGGGCGCCGCCGCGCCGCCGCCGCTGTTCGTCGTCGTCGGCGCGGCGTCATTTAGACCGGCGCTATTATTGCTGTTACCGTTGCTGTTGAGTGCGGGAATGTGGATTTGAATGGGCGGGTCGGGCGCCATTTTCGCCGCGTCGACGGGGGCGCCGAACGCGCTGAGAACCTCCTCCTCCGCCGCCGCCGACTCGAACGACGCGCCCGAGCGTACGGAGTTCGAGGAAGTAAGCGAGGGCTTGCGCGAAGCGGCCCTGTTGGCGTGCTGCCCTGAAATTGTGCACATACACAGCTTCGACACAATTTCACCCGAATTTATCAAGCCAAAGCTATGTACTTTTTGCTTTTTTGTACTGTATGTCTCACAAAGATGGCCCGCTAGCCACAAAGCAGTTGTGTGAGAGAGAGAAAGAGAGAGGAAAAGAGAGAGAAAGAGAAAGAGAGAGATTGAGAGAGAGAGAGAGAGAGAGAGAGAGAGAGAGAGAGGAAAGAGAGAGGGAAAAGAGAAAGAGGGAGCGAGAAAGAGAGTCAGAGAGAGAGGGGAAAGAAAGAGAACCGCTTACCTTACCCCCTCCCCATGTATGTATAGCCAATATGGACGATAGGAGCTTAACTAGCCGGAACTGGCAGCAGAATTTGAAAGAATTCTTTACTTACGTGGCCTTACTTGAGTAGATTGAAATACACAAACAAACAAAAATGTTGACAAACCGTTGTGAGCAGCTGTGGATGCTGCTGTGTGCTGGTGGGCTGTGCTGGTGGCGCGGCCCGCGTCCCTGCCTAACTCACTGCCGAGCACAGTGCGTTTGGCTGCGGTGGTGGTGATGGCGGTGGAGGTGCGCGACGGCGAGTTGAACGTCTAAAAGCGAGCCGTAAACTGAAATGAAATGTACCGCGAAGCAAGAAGCCAATAGGATGAAGATAAGGATGAAGACGCTACCCCTCCACGAAAACAACCCAAAAACCAATTAGAGACGACGGCAAATATTTTTTATAAATTTTTAATGTTCGATAATAAAATATTCCAAATTCGCGCTTGTCACGCCACAAAGAAAAAAAAACGACTAATTTCCAAATGACGCCAAATTGGCATCTGTGGCGCTTAATTGGAATTCTTTTTTCGCGTAAAATCGAATTTTTGGTGCAAAATTGAATTTCTTTGGCGGCGAATAGACTTCTTTCGCGCCAAAAAAATCAATTTAGCGCCAAAGATGCCAAAGATGTCAAGTCAACTTTCTTTTGGCGCCAAATCAAATTTATTTATTGACATTTTTTGGCGATAAAATGCGGATGCAAAACGCATTTTTCCACATTCCAGAAAAATAAGTCTCCGCCTGCTTTTCAGTACTTTGGATTCATTTTGCGTGCAAAACCGCGGATCCAAAATTAATCAGGATTTAATTGTAACCGGACAAACATTAGAAAACAAATGCTTTTGAATCCGGATCAGCAACAAGGATCTGCGGATTCGGATTTTGGCAAGTTTAATCAACAAGAATCTCAAAATGAATTCAATTGCGGCAAAACATATAAAAGCTGAATTCAAATTACATCCTATTTGAATACATATATGTAGGAAAAATAGATTTAATGGGATGCAATTTTTTTACAATGTGATCTTATACATAATGTGAATACGCGCAAATTGGCTTGGAAAGGTTTGCGACACAGCTACTAGCACTTTCATCTGCGTCGTTAATAGCAGGTACAGGTACGCAGCAGCAGCAGCAGAAAAAGAAAAAAAGAAACCTTTGTTAAGGAAACTTTAAAGAAACCTTTGATAAAAAGACAAACCTTTAATGAAAATAAGCTGAGAAAAGAAAGTTCAAAAAAAATTCAAAGCAAATTAATTATCGAAAGTGATAATCCGTGAGCTTTGCCATTTGAGGTGTGAATGAGAATTGAGAATTTTGGGAATTGGGAATGCGAATGTGAATGATAATGATAATTAGCAGTGCATTTTTTTTCCGACAGCACGCAATGATAATGATAATTAGCAGTGCATTTTTTTGGTGGCACGCAACACAACCGGCCAGCAGCTAGCAGCAAGCAGGTAGCTTGCTGCCAGCCGCACAGCTTATTATTTTATTCGGAAGAAGAAGGACAGAATGAGAGCAAAGCAAATCCGTAATCCTCCCCCCCCCATCTCCCCTCTTCGCACCTCACTCAATCAGTACTACATATTTATGTAGTGAATTTTTGTTAATCAATTAAAGAAACGTCAAAATTGTAATAAATATGTACACATTTATATTGTACGTGGAATTTAACGTTACATGAAATTTACGTTACATGGCAAATAGCTGTGGCGGTGGCACAAATGGCTGCTGCTGCAGCAGACAAACCGCAGCGAATACTACATATAAGCAGCTTTCAGCAAAAACAGAAAAGCAAAAAAGAAGGAATTTTATCAATAAATTAATGAAAATTATAGAAGCATTAAAACATTTTTCATTTATTTTTATTTTTTGCTTTTTAAAGCGTAATTTTATTTACTTTTTAGTGGAGCGAAGAAATCTTGTTTTGAACCGAGAGAGAAAAGGTATAAAAAGTAAAAAGTGAAACTAAAAAGTGAACTCTATACAATATTAAAATACATATGTATAAAAATTTTTTTTTAACTTTTACTAAATATGTATGACGTCCACACGGCATTGGTTGGGCTGGGGCGCAATTTTTTGTAGTTTTTTGGGGGAGGTCTGGGTTTAGAAACATTTTCCACCACAAATGCTAGCCTTTTCGTTCGGCTTCAAAGAGCGAAAATTTTTAGTTTTGAAAAACTGGATTTTGAAAATAAGGCTCTGGAGTCAATAAGGTATGGGCTGTAGCTCGCCAACCACCCCCCCCCCCCCATTCCCTTTCCCCGAACCCGCTTCCCTGGCTGAGCCCTCGCAAACGCGGAGTAGGAAAAACAGGGAGGGGGGGGGGGTGAAGGGGCAAGTGGCGTGGTCACTTGGGCGCAGGAATTCACGCCGAGCTATGCCGCTATGCCAAAACACAAAAAGTTGTTCAATGAAAAAAATTGTGAAAAAAGTAATATTTCCGGCTAAAAAATGGCTTTGATGATGAAGAAAAAATGTTTTTTGGTAGTAACGTCTATGTACGTATCAGGGGTGTGTCGAAAATAAATTTCGAAAATCGAAAGAACCTCGTGATTTCGAAAATCGAAAATTTTAACAAAAATTTTTTTCCAAAATTATAAGACAAATTTTATAATTTTTTACACATACGTATACATATGTATGTGTATTTATTTTGGTAATTTTACTTGAAAAATCCTTTGAAAGACTTCATCAAGCGTCAAATGAATCCGAGAAACTCAGAAATGTTTCAAATGAATTCAACGAGTTCATTGGATTTGAATTATGAAAATTTTTTTGCAGTTTGTAAATCATTGAAAAAATTTTTATTCACGACTTATTTGAATAGTGATGATTCGTTTCTAAAAAATTAATTTCTTATACATTCATCAGACTTTTTAACTGATTAGATTGGTAAAAAGGGAGGAAACTGCAAAAAATTAACTCAAATAAATTATTCTTGCGAGCGCAGCGAAAGCCACGCGAGCGCAAAAATTGAAATTTTGCTTATACTTCCTTGAAAAATCACTTATGGGATGAGTTTAAATTGAACAAAAAATTTCTTCAAAATTTTCGGAAATTTTCGGAAAATGGCCGATTTTCCGAAAACCGAAAATCGAAAATTTCCACACCCTGGTACGTATGTATTGTATATTCAAAGATTATAAACAATAACACTTACCCGATACATGCCGGGCGTCTTCGCTCGCGCCGCTGCGGCCGCCGCCGCCGCTGTCGTGCCTCCGTGCGACGAGCGCGCCGCGCTGCCGTTGCTCGTGCCGCCGCCGAATTGTTGGCGACGGTCGGCTTGAAAGGTTTGCGCCGTTTTCATTCTGTGCCAAAAAGCCAAAAACAAAAATTATATTATCATTTGTTATTACATATTGTTGTTGTTTTTGCTTCAAAAACACAAAAAAATTTGAGAGAAAATAATTGTAATAAAATACAAATTTGCTAAACTTTCACAATCAAACACAGAAAACATTTTTTATTAATAAATACAATTTCGTTTTTACAATTAATTTTTTGTCATTTCGCAATTTTGTTTTGAATTTTGTACTTTTACTTTGAGAAATGAATGAGAAATTCGCAAAAATATTTTTGAATGAAAAAAGGAAGAAAAAATTTGTGAAAAACAAAAATTGAAATTTTACTATGGAAATGAATTATGATTGTAAAAATTGTGAAATTTGAATCAAATAAAATTGAAACTGTAAGAATTGAAAAAATTGAGGAATTGCAAAAATTGTCAAAAATTTTCAAAATTGTGGAATTGTAAAAATTGTGATCTTTGTATAAAATTGACAATTTGTAAAAATTGACATATTGTAAAAATTGTCAAAATTGAAAATATTGTGAAATTTGTCAAAATTAAGGAATTGTAGAAAATTGAGAAATTTGTATGCATAAAATTGACAAATTGTAAAATTTGCAAAATTTAAGAAATTTGTATAAAATTGAGAAAATTGCAAATAGTAAAAATCGAAAAATTGTAATAATTACGAAATAATAATAAAAATTGAGAAAATTGAAAAAGTAACGAAATTGTAAAAATTGTGAAATTTGTATTTGCTAACGTTAAAAATAATAACAACTTTTAATTGTAAAACTAAAATAAATTTTTGACGTAATTAGCAGTAATAAGCAGTATTTGCTAGCAAGTCTAGTGCTGAAAATTGAAAATAATAGTAAAAGTAATAATAAATAATAGTAAGTTTACAAAACAACAAGAACTAAGCAAATTTCGAACAACAAAGCATTACGCAACAACAACCAAAGCACCAACAACAATGACAGTAGCGGCAAAAACAAAACCAACAACAACGACAGCGAGATCTGGAGCAAGAGCAGTAACAAGAGCAACAGCAACAACAACGGCGGTAACGACAACAATAGCAATAACAGCATCAACAATAACAACAGCAAAATCAACAACGAGTCTGCAACAGCAAAGTCTGCAACAGCTACTTCAACAGCTACAGCAACAACAACGATATCATCATCAACAACAACACTAACAACAATACCAACAACAACGACACCAATAACAACACCAACAATTGTCGTAACGTCGACAACAACAACAGGAACAACAACAACACCAACAGCAACAACAGCAGATTGACGACACAAAAAGCCGCGTGTCGTTAAGCGACGAGACGCTAACGCAGCAAAAATGAATGCCATATAATAAACGCAGCTAAATCTTCTTCTTCATCTACTGCTGCTGCTTCTTCGTTGTCAAAAAAGGTAAATTTAAAAGGTAAAAAAAATTGGCGCGCTGTTTGTTAATAGGTTAGAAAGGTGAGAAAACGCAAAGGTAGAGAAAGAAAGACGATAGATAAGAGATAAAGGTGGAATGGGAGTGTGCGAGAGTGCAAAAGAGGGAGAAAGAGAAAGAGAGGGAGAGAGCGAGAAAGGGAATAGAAAAAAAGAAAGAAACAAAGAAATTAAAAAAGATAGAAAATAGAAAACTTATAAAGAAAAGAAAAGTAATAAACGATAAAAGAAGCTTGCTTGCTAACAAATTACCTATATCCCCCCCCCCTCTCTCTCTCTCTTTCTTTCGGCGCTTACGGCAAAATTATTCTATTATAGCGGGTAGTAGGAAATCTCTGCAATCTCTGCTATCTCTAATACCACCTCTTCTATCTTCACAATCATAGCTTACCCTATAATGTCTTTTCTATCTTTAAAATGTTTGGTATGATGCAATCTTTTACCATCTTTATAATGAACACAATCTTTGCTCTTTGATACATATCTTTTTTATCTCTAATATCTCTACGATCTCTATTATCTATACACTGTGTCATACATACATATGTCTACGTCTACATGCTATATAACTTCTAATATCTCTACATATAATGTGTATATGTATGTCTTTACAATATATACAATCTTTGCTCTTTGCGCTATTTATTCTCTAACGTAACGTCCTCTTGTTTAGTGTTTACGCACTGTTTTTCTCTCACTTTCTCTCTTTTTCACATTCTCTCTTTCTCACACTGTTTCTCTTCACTTTCACTGCGATCGTGAAGCTGTGAAGTTGTTGCGCGATTTACTGTACTCCTCTATACATCATAGAAGGGGGGGTGACGAACGTATGATGTGTGGAACTTGGCTGTGTTGGTCGCCGAAGCGCACAGCGCAAAGCACATCAAGCG
>SAUE01000171.1:9251-19495 GCA_009724625.1 Deladenus siricidicola
CTCTCTCTCCTCTCTCTCTCTCGCTCTCTCTCTCTCGCTCTCTCTCTCCTCTCTCCTATCTCTCTCTCTCTCTCTCCTATCTCTCTCCTATCTCTCTCTCCTCTCTCTCTTCTCTCTCTCCTCTTTCTCCTATCTCTCTCTCCTCTCTCTCTCCTATCTCTCCCTCTCCTCTCTCTCTCCTCTCTCTCCCCTCTCTCCCCCCTCTCTCTCTCCTCTCTCTCTCCTCTCTCTCTTCTGCTAGCAAAAGAAAGAAAGGATTAAAGTTAACGACGCAATTTAACGACATTTAATGAATAATCTTTTAATTTTTACATAATTTTTTTTCATTATTTCTTTTTTTTACATTTAAAAATAAAGCAAAAAAAAAGGAAATTTGCGCTTTATGTGGAAGAAAAAAAGAAGTATTAGATCAAAACTTCAAATACAATAACCAGAAACACAGTATTCACAAATCAAGTAATTTGAAATACCGCAACTCGATATATAGTAATTTGTTGTTGTTGTTATTATTGTGGCGTTTTGTTTGTTGTTTTTGCTTTCATTTTTTAATTTTTTTAAAAATTAAAATTTTTTCTTTAGTACTGTAAAAATATCTATTAAAATCAAAAAATTTCTTTACATAAATTATTTTCTATTTGATTTTGCGCCAATTTTCGTCGTCGGGATGCAAAAATCTCGAAACGGAGTTTTTTAATCCTGCAAATTTGCGCCGCAATTTTCACGCAAATTTAACGCGCAAAATTATAATTTTTTTACCATTTTTTCAGATTATTATTATTATTAGTAATGGGAAGAAAAAATAATAAAAGAAAATAACAATAAAAGGACATTTTGTGTGAAAAGAAGTGCCGTCAAACTGTAGTGCAAATTTGCATTATTTTAATCATCTCGCTGCGAAAAAATACGTACACGACAACAAAACAACCAGCGCAAATTTGCACGTGGGAAGAGTGGTTGGTTGGTTGGCAAATTTTTCATGCAAATATTATTGGGTTTTTGAAATTTTTTATTTTTTCTGCCATTTTGCGAGAATTTTTAATCTTTTCGTAAAATTTTATTTTTTATTTTTCTTTCTCAATTTTTTNGGAAAGAGAGGTTTATGGCAGGGTTGGGCGGAATTCCGGCTTCCGAATGCCGAAATGCGGAATTCCGGCCATTTCTGGCCTCGGAATTCCGAATTTTTGGCTATTCCGAGTCGGAATTCGGAAGTTTTTGGACTAGTAAAAAACAACTGTTAGATTTTTAAATAAATTACCATTTAGCATAAATTTCGGTCTATTTGCTTTAATAATTTTTTTGGGTGGTTAATTTTCTCGGATTTAAGTTATTTTTTTCACAAATGCTAGTTATTGCCGAAATTTGTTATTTTCAATGTAAAAAATATATATTTATAATTGCCCAATTATGAAAGCAAACATGACAAAATTTAGAAAAAAAATTTTTTTTTAATTTCTTCCGATTCCGAATTTCGAAATGCGGAATTTCGGCCATTTTTGGCCTCGCAATTCCGAATTCCGAAAATTTTTTCACCCATCGGAATTCCGGATTCCGAATTGAAAATTTTTACTTCCGCCCAACCCTGGGTTAGGAAATGAGAGAAAGACAGAAAGAGAGAGCGCGCAGAGAGACAGAGACAAAGAGAGCGGATAGCAAATATAGAGATGAAAGGAAGAATGTAAGAAGAGAGCGAGAGAGAGAGAGCAAGACAAAGTGAGAGAAAAAGAGAGAGAGGGGAGAGAGAACGAGAGAGACGGATAGACAGACAGAAATGGAGAGAGAGACAGACATAGAGAGGAATAGAGAGAAAGAGAGGGAGAGAGAAAGAGAGAAGAACAGAGAGAGAAAAAGAGAGTGAGAGAAAAAAAGAGAAGCGTACAAAAGAAAGGGCGTAAAGTGGCCAGAGAAGTAGAGAGAGAAGCAAAATATAAAAGAGAAAACGAGGGAGAGAGAACGAGAGAGAGAGAGAGAAAGAGAGAAACACACCTCATCAATATCACCATCGTAGTGCTGAATATAAAATAAAGCAGCAGAAAAATTCCGCCGTTTTGCCTCAACTCAAAACCGCTTTTTTCCATTAAAAAGTGTCGGTCAATTAATTTTTATTATTTTTCTTTGCCAAAATTCGCGCAGAAAGGTCGTTTAACGCGCTTACGCGTGCACGTGGCATTAAATTTCAATGTAAAGGAAAGCTAGCAAATTGTCATCGGCAATTTGCATATATCATCACAACCACCATCACTCACTCATAAGTATCACTAACACTATTCACTTTTATTATCACTTATACATAAGTATCACTATCAGTATCATCACTATTACTCACTCACTGTTAATATCAATATCACTACCACTATTACTATTACTATCACTGATTATCACTATCAATATCACTCATCATCATTATTATTATCGTCACGTCGACATTAGCGTAAAGGGCAAATAAACACATTTGTCATTTTGCTTAGTTGCCAATTCCACAAGTGTCATTCGAAGAATAAGGGGAAGGCAGAGAAAATGCCAAAGGGAAAAAAAGGTTATGCAAATTTACATATATTTGACAAATTTTGCAATTTTTGATAATTGGCCTCTTATGGTTACGGTAGGTGGAAATATTTTTCGCTTTGTGCCAAAAGCACTACAGTAATCGCTAGCTGTTGCTACATTACAGTAATCGTTCTCTGTGCTGTGTCTAGTATATTACAATAACTGTGTTCAGACTAACGTAAATGCTAGAGCTACTTTTACATTGTTGCTATGCATACCGTAATCAATTGTCATCATCGCCACACTTCAGTTGTCATCATCGTAAATGTGATGAGAAAAAAACTCACGTAACTTTTCGGTTGTTTACAGTCATTTGCCCAAATAAAATATTTTCTCTTAAAATACCAGACATTTTCACGTGAAATTGTTCCCACGTGTGAAATTAGCCTGAATTGTAAATAAAAATAAATTGGATTAAAGTATCCGGAAGAGTTTGTATTCATTAATTCACACACAAACACACACAAAAAAATCAACTTTTGAGTTTAAGCAGTAATTATTGCTTTCGGCTGACAGTAGTCAGCGAGCGCTTCGATTGTTTACATTTTAAATACATAACTTTTGAGTTTAAGCAGTAATAACTCTAACATTTTTACCTAATTTTTTTGTCAAAATGACAGAAATTTTTTGTTGTGTTTCAATGTTGTGTATTTTGGTTAAAGTTTTGAAAATGAAGGGGTCGCATTTTTCTTAAAATTGCTGTTAAATATCATGATTTTCAAGTATAGAAGTATAGAACAAGGGAAAGCTGCGCAGCTACATATACATACATCCGTGGTTGTCCCCCCCTCCCGGTTTTCTTTGCTTTATGTATGT
Source organism: Deladenus siricidicola (assembly GCA_009724625.1). Classification (NCBI taxonomy): domain Eukaryota; kingdom Metazoa; phylum Nematoda; class Chromadorea; order Rhabditida; family Sphaerulariidae; genus Deladenus; species Deladenus siricidicola. Next base: position 12,612 of record SAUE01000171.1, read on the forward strand.
AAGTCATTATCAAATGTTTATTGTTAAAAAGAACAAAATATATATACTGTAGAATACATACAACAAAAAAGAACAAAAACATTTCTCAAAAATCATCTCACATATTATCTAACAAAAAAGTTGTTTTTGTTAGATAATAAAACTCACGGTTAAATTGTTTTCACAACATTTTTGAAGATACATACATATGTATTTATAAGATTTTACAAAAACAATTTTAGCTTAATTAACTCACGTAAGTTTATCATTATATCTAGCAAAAGCCATTTTTTATTATAGATAATACATATGCAGTTCTTTTTGAAAAATGTTTTTGTTCTTTTTTGTTGTATGTCTACAGTATATATATTTTGTAGATAGAATATTGAGCAAACACCCAAACAACGAACATATGCACACAATTTTGATAATGATAATCAAACACATTTTGTAATGAAACACATTTTGCATTTTGATAAACCAAACCCAATTGTTTTCAATTGTTTATTATTGGTTGAGTGCATATGGTTTTTAATTTTTTAATTTTGTTCGGCATTGAAAATTGTGGAAAATATGTTTGTTTTACAAAAAAATAAGTCAAACAAAATTGTACAAATTTCAATTTTTTAGCACAGCACATTACTCAAACAAATTGTTGTTTTTTACGAATTGGCAAATGCTAATGCAAATCTTCAAAATGTTATTCTTCGAAAATGTTCAACGTACAAATGACTACCGTAGTTTAGTTTGAATTCTTTTTTTTAATTCACTAAATCAATGCAAATGATATCATTATAATCAGTGTCGCGGATTATTTGAAAATTTTCGCCTTCGTCTCCCAAATTTTTTTAGAAATTCGCCTCCGCCTTCAATGCAAATGATATTAATTTTTTTGGGATACAATTTATTTATATATTTTGTAGATCTTTAGATTTACTCGAAAAAAACAAAATTCTTCGTATTTAATTTATCAACTATAAATGTTGTTGTTTCAAACTGGATTGATGTAATTTTAACATTGTTTTGCTAAAGTTCCAATTCAATTTCGCACGCAAATTTCGCATCTTTGGATGTTCGCCATGCTATTTATATATGTGCATAATTATATGATCTATGTATATGCAAAAGATAAACAATGAAAAATCTCGAAGAACACAAATACATTTACAAAAAATTCATTCGCAAACATCAAACTCGTACCAGAAACATGCTAAAGATCCGTTTAGATCCTCCGTGAAATCCTCAATTAATTAAAGTTATTTTTTATGGAAAAGCAAAATTAATTCTTATTGTTTGAGCAAAAATGCCAAAAAAATTATTTTTAATTTATTTTTAAAAGTTTTCTTCTATTTGTATCGTTTCTTGTTGTTGTTTTTTGTTTTGTGTTTTCACAAAAGCAACTTCACAATGCAATTGACAATTTGTACGTGCAAATTGTCTGTCTGTCGCAATCCGCAAAAAAGCTGATAAAAAAGTGAGATGATTTTATGTTTGTAATAAATCTCTTTTAATTTCGCTTTTTTTAATTGTAAAAACAAATGTTTTTATTATTAAAGAAAAAACTAAGCATTACAGAGTAGAGTTGGGTAGAATTGTAGCAGGGTTGGGTAGAATTTTGAGTCACGTAATTTCAAATTCAGAGTTGGAAATTTTCATTTCCGCCCAACACTGCTATACTGTACGCTTGCTGCACTCACACACGTTTGAGGAATGAATAAATGACTTGAAAAATTTTATAATATACATAAGTAAGTCTTTTAAGTATTTGGGAAGGGAATAATCCAACATTTATAACAGCTCAAAAGGTGGTTAAACCCCATTAAAATCTCCGCTTATTTAGTTGTTTGAAAAAAATTATTAGTGAAATGCATGAAAAAATTGACAAATTGCGATGACAAATTTATATAAAATGTTGTTTTCTTAAATATGTTGTAATCTATTTAACAGAAAATGTTATATTTTTTAAAAGGTAGATTTTTTTAAAGGTACAAATTTAAATTTATTTTAACAATTTCAAAAAACTAAAAAATCAAAATTACACAAAAAATAACTACATAAAAATAACAATTATACACAGTTTGCAATTGTATGTATAACTCAAATGTGAAATTATAAAATTCAAATGCATACACCAAAAACGTATTTTGGCTAAAGTTTTGGGAATACAGTAGCTGTTACAATATTCAACAATAGCTTATACAATATTTATGTTTTTAGGCGCAGTAAAAGGGAAAGCCGCGCCTAAAATAAATGATATACAACTTACGGTATAGAAAATTATAGAAAATAACGCAGTGTGCATTTTGTTCCCTAAAAATGCACTGCTATAAATAATAACAGTAGCATTTTTTAATTTTATAAACTGTTGTTATAAATTTCAGTAGCATTTTTTAAACTTTCTTTTCCATAATGTATCAAAAAAAACAAGCAAAACAACGAACAAAAAACAAAGTTCCCAGAATTGTTACGAAATAATGCTTTTCTACGTAATAAATACTATTAATTACCTTACTCCTCGCTGCACTGTACAAAAGAGAATGTCAAAATTGGAGTTCGAGCGTGAATTGGACGGTTATCATATAACAGCCACCGTAACCTTACCACAAACAAAAAACAAAGTGTAAAATTTAGTATAAAATTTATGTAAAAGTTACTACAATCCAAATGAATGCATTTTAGCATAATTTATTATAACGATACTTACTTTGAACTATTTCACTACGTTATTTCCGTCAAATTGTGACGTTCAATTTTGGTAAGAAAGTTCATTTTTGAATTTTTTGAAATTTTAAATTATTTTGCAAAAAACAAACGTTTCACAAAAAATTTTAATTTTAACTTATAAATTTTGGGAATGAAGTTTTGAGAATGAAGAGGTCACATTTTTCATACAACTGTTGTTTTTAACTGCTGTTTTTAAACTAAAACTATGACAGTGATGATCGTTTTTGTTTTTTTGCTTGCTAAAAAACATAAATTATTGTTTGCTTCAAAAAACAGTCAAAACACTAATACAGTAGTGTAAATCTATTTCACCTTATAAAAGTTCTCATTATTATTCTTCTTCGTTTTGTCAGAATTTTTTTAAAATTTATCATTATCTATATTTAGTAGTTTTATTATTATATTATGATATTTCTCAAACAAATTCGCATTTACTTAATGTACATATGCTAAAACTACATTATCACTACACATTTCCAACCTTTACACACAGCGTCGATTTAACCGTTTTTACATTCTTTCTTTCTCTCATTCTTTTATGAATTATAATTCTTCTACATATTATATTTCTCAAACAGTTTCTTCTATGCGCTGTAGTAAAAAGGAAACTACAGCTATCACACTTACAGTCATTTCTTCATTTCTCAACTATTCATTTGACAAAGAACTACAATTATCACTATCATTTCTTTATTTTAAAACACTATCATTCCTTTACTAACGGCTACAGTGTTGTTACGCAAATACCATCATTTCTTTTCACTATTTTGTTCTTTCTGCGCTTGTGCTTTGTGTTTTGTTTTACCTTCTTCGTGAATCTGAGTTTGCGTTTTCGCCTCTTTGAAAAGAAAGGCGTGGCTTTTGGCATTGAAAATTTTGAACCGATATAAATTCGCAAATGAAAATAACCATATTTCACTCATTATATTTGCACCTTGGTGAGAGCAGGTTCGAATTTATTTTTTGAACTGCATGAAAATGTTTTTTTGATTGAATTGTACACTTTTTTAATTTCATGTTTATGATTGAATATAAAAGATTAGTTACCATATTTTGAAAATATTAAAACTAAATTTTCGTTTTATGATTTGAACTGTAATACAGTGATTTTCAACATTTGCCAATTCTGTGCATAAGCTAACAACTTGGAAGGTATTTTAGAAAAATAAACATTTTGTTATAAAAAAATATTTATCTAAATCGAAAGTCTGTTAAAATTTACCTCTTACTTACTACTTACAAATCATTTCTCAAATATATGTATGTTGAAACTATACAATTATCACCATCATTTGTTTAGCAACACCTACAATGTTTTTTACCATAATTTCTTAAAATTTTTGTTAGAAAACTTCATGCAAAATTAATTTTTAATTTTTTTAATTGCAAAATGTGGAAAAGTAGAATTAATAAAAATAAAAGTCATTTTTTAAATTTTGCGTAGTTGTTATTTTTTAAACCAATTTTATATATTTTGTATATATATTTATAATTTTTTGGAATTTGTATATAATTTTTTAGATAATAGGTTTTTTAGATTTTATTTCGGAAGTAATGTTGATTTTATTTAAAAATATTCAAAACCATTTTTGTGTGGTTTAAATAAAATTTGTACAATAAATCTTAAATTTTTGTTAGCCAAGGGATTAGTCATTTTGAAAACATATACATTACATAGTAATGTAAAAAATTAATTAAATTCCATTAAAAGCGGATAAGCAATGCGGATTTTGCCTTAATTTTAATTTTAAAGCAGCTCACACCCATTCCCCTCCCTCTATACCCTACATACATTTATGTAGTAACTGTAAAAAATTAAAAAATTTGCTCTAAGGCTAATCCATCTCAACTACATGAAGATCTTTTCCCTAATATCATGTAGGCTTTATTCAGTGCACTTTTCGTTTTGGTTGTTGTAGTTGATGATTGATAATTTCAATTTACAGTCTAGCATTTGTTTCGAAAAAATCAGTACATTTTTCGTTTTGGACAACATAAAAATTATACTTTGCATTTTTATTTTTGTTGATAATCTCAATGTCCATCCACATAATCTCAACCTCTATTCACTTACAGTCCAGTATGTTTGAAAGAAAAAACGGCGTGTCCCTCCAACAGCTTTTTCTCTTACAAAAATGTGAGTAAAAGCAGAAGTTTTGCAAAAAAAAAATCTTAATGCAAATCCATCGAGTTATTTTAAAAATTTACTAGAAAATGTTAACGCAAATTTGTAGAGGTTTTTTGTTCGTTGGATCTTTGCCTTTAATGAAAAAAAGAAAAGTGAGTGAGATTAGATGAAGTTCAAGTGCAATCATGAGACTTTTAAATCTTAAAAGTTTGTTTATAAAAGGGTTCAAAACGAATTCTTTCTTTTTCACTACATAGTGACTGAATTTGCACTACTAGCTAATCAAACGAATTTCTTTGGCGGAGACTCAAAGATTATTCTTTTTGTTTTGTTCAAGATTTAAACATTTTTAGCACGTTCTTTGAAAACTAGATAATATTAAGAAATTAAAAATTTATTTCTGAATTCGTAATTCAATTAAGATTGATCATTGCGCTAACAAGGAAACTAAAATATTTTTCAATTCTTTATTTTACTTCTCAATTTCCATAATTTTTTAGAAATAGTATCTAGACAAATTTTCAGTTTTCTTTCAATAATTCATTAAACCGTTTCATTAGACTATCAGACCGATTGCCCTTATAAAATTATAATACGTAACTGCTGAGAACGTAACTGCGCAAAAAGTTTGGTCTGGTTTGGTTTGGTACTTACAGTACCTGTTTGTGCAATAAATTATTCTTATTATATTACTGCATAATAAATTTAGTATATAACAACAATACACGATATAAAGCAAAGATTTATTTATTTTAACTTTGTGAATCTTGCTTTTACATAATACATATTTAATCCGCAATTGGCACCAATTTTCTACAAAACTTTTGTAAAATTTTATTTGAAACATGAATTTTTTTTTACGCTTTTTTTAAATAACTTTTGTTGTTTCTAATGGCAGGCATTTAACAGGTTTATTATGGCTGTTGAAATGGCATTTAACAGGTTTATTCGTGTTAAACTTCTTTTTTCCGACAAAGTTTTTGTTCTTTTTCGAGAAAAGCGTACATTTACGTGAAATGTGTTTTTGTATGATTGTGTTACTTACTTCAAATTTGTTACTTACTTCAAAATACTTCTTTAAAGAATACAAACATTAAAATACAAATATGCATGTATTTCTCGTTCTCATTATCGTTAAATATAAATGATTTATCATTTTCAAAATCGTCGGAGTATTATCATAAATATACATGTATGTATAATACATAAATGATTCTAACAGTCTGATATCAAGTTTTAACTGTATGATATCACGTTTTAATAGACTTATATCAAATTAATTTTATTTATTTTTAATTTTAGAATTTAATTCATTTTTCTTTTCGCTGTCTAAGTATTTCAATTTCGGCTCAGCTCACGACTTTCGAATTGGAGAGTTCAACGAATTTGCTGAAGTTTAAAAATGATAAACGAAGAAAGTTCGCTTTTACCATTTCCGGCGGATTGGCAAATGCCGACGGTGTGTGTTTTTGAGGATGACGTGAAAGAAAAACAACAACAACAACATCAACAACAAAAACAACAACAACAACACCAACCCAATCTCCACCACCACAACTGCCGCCATCAGCAGCAGCAGCAGCAGCAGCAGCAGAAACAATTACATCCGCGTTCTTGTCGCCGCCGCAGCGCCGTTAATCCTAATCAGCTCAGCAGCGGCGTCGGAAGCGAAATGACGCGACGAAAACTGAGTGCGTACGGCGGCGAGAGGCTCGTCGACTTCCTCTCCCATTGCTGTTGTATATCCTCATTTCTCTTCTCCATTATTGTCCACATGGCGCTGAGAAGAAATCGCAAATCCGGCGGATATTTTGCAAACGCAAATTTTCTGCTCATATTTTGCTGCCTACAGACGATGATCAGCCCACTCAGCGCAATTAAGTGCTATGAATCGACGGATGTAAGTGCTTTTCTTTGTTTTTTTATTGTTTTTGTTTTGTGATACATATAATGGGCCTAGAATTTTTGCAGATCGAGGGGGGGGGGGTAAGCTCCAGAACTTTTAAATTGTTAAAAGCTCATATTTTCCGTTTACAAAGATCGGCAGTCAATA
>SAUE01000171.1:48807-64985 GCA_009724625.1 Deladenus siricidicola
GTGGGAGAAATTCTCACAAATACATACATATACAAATAGTCATATACCGCATGCAAATGTGTGTGTGTGTGTGTGTCTGTGTGTATGTGTGTTAAATAATTGATGCGCACACACATCCCGTACTATAGATCTTATGTGTACATGCATGCATGCACACGGTACGGTATATTATACAGCATACGGTATAGTATATAGTATAAGGATTGTAGAGCGTATACGGTAGGTTAGTTCATACGGTAAAAAGAAGTGTTCATAAAGAGTATACGATAGGTCATACAGCGAAGTGTGCAGATCGTACTCGATAAGTCGTACGATAAATTGTTTTACGATTGTGTAGAGCGTATACGATAGAGATTTTTGAGCGATTACGGTAGGTCATACGCTTATTTGTGAATGCTTTCGTTTGCAAATGCGCGAAAAAATCTATAAAAAATATTTTTTATTAACTTTTTCACCAATTTTTGCAAAAAAATTTGGGAAATTTTTTTCGTTCTCTGTTTTTTGTGGCATTTTATGGCGTTTTATCGCCAAAAACCAACAAACCAACAAACAAACAAACAACAATAATAATAACGCGTTTCCAGGAAATACATACATATAGAGCAATTCCACAAACAGCGCGCCAATTGGCACCAACTCACATTTGCGCAAATTAATTGAAAAATTTTATTTGCAAATCCGTGAAAATTTGCATCCGTATTCAATGAATGCGCATATATACCACTTTTGCCACACTACCCTCAGTCAATTTGCAGAAAATTCAATTACAGGATCATCGCGGAGCACCGCCCTCCGCGTCGTCGTCGGCATCGTCGTGGGGCATGGGCAGCGCTAGCTCGCTGCCGCCGGCCACGCCGCCCTCGCCGTCCACGTCGTCGGCGAGCTCGTTTGGCTCGACGGCCGCCAATTCGCCGCCGACGCGGTTGGCGAGGCGGCAACGCGACGGCGCTGTCGCCGCCACCACTCCACCATTCGCTCCCGCCGGTCGCGATGAGTTCGGCGAGCGACGCAGCAGATCTCAGGGCGGAGGCGCGACGTCGCGTCGAGCGCGCAACGACGACGTCGAAGAAGAACGCGGCGGCCAGTGGCCGCTTTCCAGCGAATCTAGCGCCGACCGCCGTCTCAGGGAGTTGGACGAATGGGCGATGTACACGCGCGTCAGCGCCGCCATGCGCGAGCTTCGCCTCAATTGGGAGGAGGGTGCGCACGGCATGGACGAAGAAGGCGGAGAAGCTGCGGAGGAAGGAGACGAGGATTGCGCGCGCCTCAACGCCAAGTCGACGCTCGACGAAGGTCGCGTCAATCGTAACGGCGCGCTGGCGCCAAAGGCGGCGGCCAAAGACGAGAATAGCGACTATTCTGGAAGACGAAGGTCAGGCGCGGGTGGCGATCAAACTCTTTTGGGATTAAGGACTGGAGCCGACCATCTCAGAGCACTCAGATCGGCGTCTCATAACGACAATAGCGGGATGGCGCCGAGGCGGAAGTCGGACGCGCACAGCCATCGCGACTTGACGCAATCTAACGGCAATCAAAACCTTCTGGCGCTAACGTCGGCGGATCTCGGCGAGCGCTACTTTAAGCCAATAGCACTGGCGGCTAATGACAATAATAACGACAACTCCGCGACGATGCGCAGGAAGTCGGGCGCTAATGGCAGTGGTGGCAGCAGAGGCGATCAAAAGCGCTTGGCGTTGAGGCCGGGCGCTAGCCGCCTCAAGCCAATGAGATATTCTCGCGCAAAAGCGCCGCCGACGGCCGCGGCGGTTAGTGGACGGCGGCACGTCGTGGTTAGCGAGTCGTGCGACGACATTAACGCCAACCGCATACGCTGCGAGGTAGCGCCGCGTACGGTACGCGAAAGTGTGACATTTTGAAAAAAAAATTTACATACATTTGATCGGTACTGTAGCGATTTGATAATCGATACCGTCACGATTTGAACAGCATCGTAGCCATTTGAACAGTACCGTAGCCTAAGCCTATTTGAATGGTACCGTAACGATTAAATTGATACCGTAGCCAAGTTAAACGGTTTAAAACTCGTAAATCAAACACTTTTAGCGACGCTCTGAAGAACCCCATCCGTAATGGACCGTACTTCTTGCTATTTTTTTTATTTACACCGTAACATTTTATATGTGTATATGTATGTATTCAAATTTTTTTGTATGTATTTGCATATTACTCAAAAATTAAATAAAAAATTAAATGAAAAATTATTATTTATTAATTTTAATACTTTATTAAACAAATACAAAAAAAGTGCACATATGTATATGCAATAATACACACACTGTATACATATAGCTGTATATACATATATATGCATGTATGTATGTATGTATAAAGGCTACAGTATGTAAAAAATCAATAGAGCAATGAAATGGCGCTGCAGAAAGTATCGTATCATATGTATGTCTTGCTTACTGTTGAGAAAGAATAGTTCTCTAGTTCTCTCCAGTTTCTACGGTACATCAAAAAAATAACTACAATAATACAAATATGTATAAACAGTTATTGCAGAAATCGTTATTAATATTAAAAACTACGGTACAAAATGCAAAGATTACGGTAGTGCGTACATTAGCATATGGATTAGAATTACAATACCAAACATTCATTGTCGTGGGGCATACGATAACACATTGTATACAAGATTGTATGTATACAATAACTAAGTGTATGTGTATGTATGTTAGCAAATTTGGCTATACAGTAGCAAATGTAAAATTATCAGAGAGAAATATCAGATTAGCATATATCATATCAATATGGAACTTCTCTCAGTTGTGAATGTGAATATCATTCCTCATTGATATCATTTGAAATCTCATTCGACAGCGCGCTAGCTCGCGCGCGCGCAACAGCGCGCTAACCGTTCAGCGACGCAATCGCCAGCGGACGCGGTCGAAACGCGGCGCCGTCGTGGCGCGTACCGGCGCGCCGCGTCGCCAGCGTATAGAATTCGGGCGGCGCGACCGTCGTCGTCCTCGCCGCCGCCGCCGCTGACGCGTCATCGTCATCGGTGACGGCGGTGGCGCCGGCGCGGCGCGTCTTCTTCGGGCATGCGTCCAGCACGCTGACGCACGGCCGCGACTCGTAGGAGCGGCCGGCGCCACAGCCGCGCGAGCCGTACGCCTCCTCGTCGTATTTGCAGACGCGCGTGCGCACCTGACGCGCGCAGAAACACTCCGCCCACGGTCGCCATTCGCTCCATTCCGCGTCTGCAAAACAAACAAACACATGTACATGTATATGTATACATATACACACATATCAGATACCCGCTCTCACGTATACCGTATTATTGATTTATTGATTGATTGATTGATCCATCAATCAGAAACATATTTCTAACAATACACCAATACATATGTATGTATATATGTATATACATATGTATGTTAACTTTTTGAAGATATTGTAAAATTTAAAGTCACAATCTATAAAACAATCTAAAAATAATCTAACAAAAATTAACAATTTTTTTAATTTAAAAAAATCTAAAAAAATTTTTAAATTTTTCTTTCTCAAATAGTCTAAAAAATCTAAAAAAAAATTTTTTTTTCAAAAAGTATAAAAAAATCTTTAAAAAATCTCAAAAAACAATCTAAAAACAATCTGAAAAAAATCTTTAAAAAAATCAGATACATAAGTATGGTATTAATACCATATGTCATAAAGAAAAATACAGTATATACATATATACATGTACAGTAGAAACTGCATTTTTTGTTCATTTTGATATATGGTAGTGAATGGATTACCTTTCGCGCTAGCGAGCACATTCACTAACACTATCTCATTGGCGGCGGGCGCGCCGTTCGGCGCGGCGGCGGGCACGTGCGACGTGCGCGGTTCGGCGGTCGGCACCAGGTCGATGCCGACGCGCTCCTCCTCTCTCGACGTGCCGCCTTTTGCGCGCTTCTTATGGCCGCCGCCGACGCTGCCGGATTGGCGCGCGCGCGACCAATGTTCGGCGGCGGCGGCGCTCGGCGTCACCTGCAGCGTTTGTAGCTCGCCTTCGATTTGGCGCATGACGCTTTGGATTTTGAGCAAGTCGCGCTCCAATTTCTCGATGGACACGTCGCTCAGCGTCGCGTCCGGCGCGCTCGGTCGAATGCTGACGCCAGAGGTCTGGAATTTTTCGGTTTTCAACTGCCACAGTATGACATACCGCATACATTATATGTAAGATAAAGCCTCTATAGTTTAGGGATTACGGTGGAATATTTTGTTTGTTTATGTTTAAGTAATAATACGGTGGTGCTGTGCATGCATACGGTACTAAACATATTGAAAATACTGTAGGCGTATACCAATACAGTAATAACGAGGTTTACGATTACGATTATTATTACGTTTGTAACTAAATACTGTAATTCACTTACAAAAAATTGTTTTGATGGGACAAATACTGTTTTCGTATGGTATGTAATACACTGCAACGACAGTACGCACACAAACACACAACATACACATACACACATACACATATACACACATACACATATACGCACATACACATATACACATATACACAAATACACATACACACATACACACATACGCACATACACATATACACATACACACATACACATATACACAAATACACAAATACGCACATACACACAACATATGTTAAAGAACTGTAATCGTAATGATAAACGGTATTTAGAACAATTCAATACAAAAGTACTTCATAAAGTGAAAATTGATACAATAAAAAGTTTTTACTGTTTTTGAATTTGCGCCGAGTGCGTCCGCGTCCGCCAAACTTTTTATGTGTAGCGCGGCGGCGCGGTCGGCGCTAACGGGCGCCCACTGCGTGACGGCGCTAGCCGCTTTGCGCCGCACTTCATTGTCGCCGCCGCTACCGCCGCCGTTGCGCCAGCCGTGCTCGGCGAAGGCGTGAGCGCGCGGCGCGCCCGTCGACAGCGACGGCGCCGGATTGAATTCGCCGGAGTTGAGCGCGCCTTTGCGCGGCGCCACTTCGCCGGAGTGGAGGGCGACGCGGCGCGCGTGAGCGGCGCTTTTGAGCAAAAGCTCCGCGTCGGCGGCGCGCGACATATTCGCCAGCATCCACTCAAACGCGCGCGCCGTCTCGAGCGTTATGCGCTCATCGCGCGGAAAGACGACTTCGCCCGAGTGCAGTGCGCTTTTCGCCGCCGTCGCCGTCGCCGCCGCCGCATCGTCGTGAGAGTTGGCAGCGGCCGTCCTCATTTCCGCCATCGTCGTGCGCTCTTCCGGTTGCCTAAAGCGAAAATTTAATCATTTCGCGAGTCTCTTGAGGGAAATCTTTTCGCGCTACGAGAAATAAAGCAATGGCAATGGCCGTGAAAGCCATGCCTTCCACCTCCCCCCATCTCCCCTCACTACCCAAAACTGTAAAGCCTAGTGTACAGTAGTGATAACGCTTAGTGAATGATTATCTCGTTTGATTTTGTGGCTATTGATGAGAAGAGGGGAGTGGGTGGTGGGGGGGGGAGTAGATGATGGGGGGAAGAGTCTCGATTCCAGAACACACATCATTTTTACGTGCGATAAGTATTAGCAATCTCTTTCTCTCTCTTTCTCACACCCTCACAACCACTCTCTCTCTCTCTCTCTCTCTCTCTCTCTCTCTCCCTCTCTCTCTCAAAATTTCTCTTTCCCTCGCTTTCTCTCTCTTTTCCTCTCTCTCTTTTCCTCTCTCTCTTTTTCTTTCCCTATATATTACTTTCTTATCTCTCTCTCTCACACTCTCTGTTTCCTTATATATTTCTTTCTTTTCTCTCATTCCGCTCTCTCTCTCTCTCTCTCTCTCTTTTAATAATTCTCTTTACCATTTCACCCCAATCCAAAAGGTTTCTCTGACTACGCCTCTGCCCGAAATAACTATTCACCCACCTCGTCACCGCGTTCGCCGCGTTTGAAGTCGCGTTCGCGCCATTTGCGAGCAATTGCAGTGAGTTGGCGTCGTCGGCGGCGGCGCCGCCTGGCGCGGAAATGCGCAAATCCGCATCGCCAGCCAAAAGACCGCCCGCCGACGCGTCGGCTTGCGCGACGAAATCCGCGGGCACTATTGCCGCCGCCACCGTAACCGTGCGCTCGTCATCGGGCGCGGCTGCCGCTACTGTAGGACTTGTGGATACGGTAGCGGAAGAGTTTGCAGCCGCCGCCACCGTACTCGTTGTAAGCGCTACGATAGCGTCGGAATTGAAGGGGCGCAACGCGTCGGCCGGCGCGTGCGCCGCCGCTGCTGTCGCTGCCGTTGCCGGCGCGTTGACGGTCGCGTTAATCGGCTGGTCGGCTATCTCGAGCTTTGAGCCGAACAGCAGCTCTGGCGTCATACCTGAAAAGATTGATGGTTTTTGCTCCAATTGTCTTCAAAATTTAAAAAGCGTTTAAGTAAGTTACAGTACTCGAGAAGTCGGAACTTAAAGAGAAATTACTCGCGTTCACAGCACGCGTTCACAGCGCCAAAAAAACAAAAAAATAAATAAAAAATAGAACATTTTTTAAAATTTCGAATTGAAAAAGTTTTTCTTCCGCGCAAGCCCAAGATGATACGTGCTTGCATATGTATGCTTGTTTTACTACTGTAAGCTATACATACATACATACATACATACACTCATACGCGTCAATGTACATATGATGCGCTATGCTACGATCGACTAAACAATTGCAAATCGACTCACTCGGCGCCTTCGGCGGTCCGTCGTCGACGCCCGGAGGCGGTCGACGCGGCGGCGCTTGCGGCCCCACGCCGCTGCCGTAGCTGCCACGTGAACTTCCTAAAGTTTACATTTATTTTTTATTTTCTTGAAGCAATATTAAATTTCTAATTGGGCAGCTGCAATAAAGTTACAGCAAACTTATTACAGCTAAAAAAAGTTTGCTGTCACAGCGAACACAGCGAAATCTCTTTTTTGCTGTGAATGTCGCCGCTACGTATATGTACAGTACCTTTGAAAGTGCGGCCCGCACTCCGTTGTCTGGCGGCGGGCGGCGGCGCTGGTCGAATGGAGGGCGGCGCGTCGTCGCCCGCCGTCAGTTGGCGCAGCGCCTCGCGGCGGTCCTCCGCCCACGGGTCGTGGCCGTCGTAGTCGCGGCTGCTTTCCGCGCCGGCCGGCGGCGCCGCCGCCGCCGCCGTTGATGGCGGCAGCGGCTGCAGCGGCAGATATTCGTGGAAGCCGCACGGTTTTGTTTCCTGGAGAAAGTGAGAATAAGTTAACATATGGTCATGTTACTGTATACCTACGGTGTTTTATTTATTAAAAAAAAGAAGTTGAAAGCAATTTGGGAAAGTTCACAATGAAGTCAGCTTAAATTGAACTTTTTTTGATGTTTGTTGGATTGGACAAATTTATCCGCTTCTAATCTCTTCATATCACAAATTTAGAGCTGCAAACTTCTGGCTGCAAATTTCAAACTGCAAACTTTTGGATGCAAATTTAGAGCTGCAAATTCCGGTGGGGGTGATGGACACTGACTATACATACCACCCACCGTTTGTGTGTGTGCGCGTGTATTATTAAAGTGTTTTTGTGTGACAGTACACCTGTTACAATATATGCACATAATTACATATGATTGACTGGAATGGAAAGAGATTAAAGAGAGCATTGGGAACTTACGCGGTTGGCGCCGAGGCAGCTGAAGCCGCGTACGGTGTTGCAGGCGCGCACGCGCATTTGCACGTGCTCCGCGCAAAACGACCACGCCGACCAGCTCGCCCAAATCGACGAGTAGGCTGGAAATGAGTACACATACATGTTACCGTAATTATTTACCGTATTCTTTTCAAAATAATTTCTTTAATAACGCTACTGTGGATTTTGCGTTAAATTTGTTATAAATTTAAACAAACAAAAAATATAATAAATTACTGTACAATATCATTTACATTAATGATTACTGTAGAGCACTAGTAGTCATTGTAGCTTAGCTTAGCTTAGCTTAGCTTAGCGTCTTACTGTATTGGGCGTTCGGCGGCAGTGGGCGTGGCGTGTAGAATCCCTTGAATTGATTGAGTTTTCCGGTGGCAAAACCGGAGATCGGCTCCGTCGACGGATCGTTGCGAGCGGCGACGCGCGCCACCAGCGCCGTGCCCTCCACCAACTCGGCGGTGGCGTCTAGCGCGTTCGGCGCCCGCTGCTGGTGCTGGACGCCGGCGGCGTGGGACGCAGCGGCAGCTGCAGCCAACAGCAGCAGCCAAACGCTAAGCGCCGCTGATGGCGCTGTTGCGCGGTGGGCGGCGGCCGGAGAGAAAGAGCGCGCACGAAACTTTGACGGCGGCGACGGCGGCCATCGCCGCCTTCGAATCGTCCACCGAAACATTGCGCTAGAAGACAGCTGAAAATAGGGTAAAAAATAAACATTAAAAAATGATTAAATGACATTATATGTAGAATTTTGAGAAAACAAATCCAAAAATAGGCTATATAAAATGGTGCCTGTATTATGTAAGAGAGCTGCGTCGATTTACTAGAGCTGCGCCCAAGCCCGAGATGGCGCTCGGGGCTCGGGCGGCTCGAAAACCTCGAGTACTCTCGGCCACACCTATGCTCGGGCCTCACCGCTTGACTCGGCCGAGATGTTCGAAATTTTTTTGGTACTAGGTACTCTTTGATGGATACTCGGGCTCGAGATATTTTTGCTACTCGGGCTCGGTTTCAAAATTCACGCTCGAAGCAGCTCTAGCTATTGCCCTCGAATTTCCACATTGAAAATTTCATTATTTTTAAGCAAAAAAAGATTTCTTTTCTAGGGCAATTTGGCAGTAATGGACAATTTACAGGTACCGCAAACTCACTACGTCTGTAGTGAGTTTGCGGTAGCTATCGGTAGAAGCGGGGGAGAGGGGGTATAAATTCAAAAAAAAAAAACTTACATAAAATTTTTTATTTTTTTGCTTTAAAACCTGCGAAAAGAAAGAGAAAAAGTTAAAAGCTACAGTTAACTACCGTTGTACGTACAACTGCAATACATGTATAATACTCAAAAAAAAGAATTAATAAAAAATTGTTTATCATCACAATCAATAAATGAGAAAAGTTTCGATCAAAAGAGAAATGCGGTGGGGGATAAGCTTGAGAATCTCAGTCAGTTTACAAGAAAAAAAAATTTTTTTTGCGCAATTATCATTTTATCCGTAAAAGCAAGCAAAAACTCATCCTACAATTTCGTTCACCAATTCCGCTACACTATTTGCGCATACACATACATACATACATATAGGCGCGTTAGTGAGAGTTGATGAGGAGAGAGTTGAGAAAGTAAAAAAAAGAAAGCAAGCAAAAGAAAGCAAAGAAAAAAAAGCAAAGAAAAGAAAGAAGGCAAAAAACGAGAAGAAAGGTGGGAAAGCAAAGAAAGAAAAGAGAGAAAGGGAAAGTAAAAGTGCAAAAGAAAGATTTTATTTTAGAAAGGGAAAGAAAACGGTTGCGCCAAGAAAAGAGGAAAGAGAATGGTGAGAAAGAGGGAATAGTGAGAAAGAAGAAGATTGAAAGACGAACTTTCTCTCACTTCTTTCTACATATTTCTGGAATGATAATGCAAGCAAGCACAGTGAATAAGCAGTTAAATGGCGCATGATGATAATTTTCAAAGTGAATTTTTGATTTTGAGATGATTCTCAACATTGAGAAGACAGAAAAAAATTAGCGGCTTCTTCGATTTTGGTGAATTTTGGTGGATGAGAATGATAATGATGATGATGATAATGATAATGATAATGATGATGATGGTGCTAACGACGATGAGGATAATGATGATGGTAATGATAGTGATGTGATATCAACGACGACGACGACGTCGATCGTAGACTAGCGAGATCAATTGGATAATCTAACGCAATATCACGTATAGTCGATATATGTACATACATATTTAGATACAAACATATGTAAGTATTGAAAGCGAAATCTAATTGAAAGGTGGGCATTTTCTCAGAAAAGAGAAAGAGGAAGAGAGAGAGAGTCTCTGAGAATTGAGGAAATATTAGGTAAAGCGAAATGATAATAGTATTGAGTGAAGCGAAATAATAAAATAGCATTGAGTGGAGCGAAATGATAACCGAAAGCGAAATGATAGTTAGTGCGTAATGTCATTTTGGTGAGAGTTGTATGTATGTAAATTGCTGTGAGATCTCGTCTACACATTATCATTATCATTTCTTGCCAACAAAACAATAATTCATAAGTCAGCAGCTTACTACATTCCACACATCGCATGTCACACATCCCCCCTCCTCATCCTGGTTTTTGATCAGTTTCCGTTGATATTTTTTTAAATTTTTTATCCGGTTCTTTCTATAAATGAAAAAATGAATGAAAAACCAATTTTTGCGTTCCGAACCAAAAACATTCCAACGTGTCTCAATTCAATATTTTGCAAATTTGCAAAATATTTGAAAAGTTTTGCAAAACATTTTAATTTTTTTGCAAAATATACCTTTTTAAATTAAAATATTTTACGTGATAAACGTTAATCAAATTCACAAATTGCGGTTACAAACTGAAGCGTTTCTCATTGTTGAAGAATTTTGTTGAAGAAACTCAAAAAAATATATAAAAAATTTGCTGAATTTTTGTGATTAAAAATATTTCATTTTACTTGGATTTTGTTGAAGAATTGAGAATTTGGGTAATTTGCACGCAATTTTGAAATTAAAAATATTTATAAAAAACATTTCTGCACACTTCAAAAGTCGTTAATTTTCTCTTTCTTTTCGATAAAGTTCGCTTTTTCTGGAAGAAATGAGAGGAAAAAATGATCACGCAATTTGATATCATAACGGAGAATTCAATTCTCATCTTCATTCTTGCTTAGGCGATCGAAAGGGAAATTTTCCCACAAACTAACAAATCCCATTGACGGTAAATGTATTTTCGCAAAACAGTCAAAAAATTCGAAAAAGTTTCAATGTGACAGAGAGAGCGAGAGAGAGAAAAATAAAGAAAGAGAGAAAGACAGTGAGAGAGATGGGAAGAAAGAGACGGAGACAAACAGAAAGAGACGGTGACAGAAAAAGAGCGAGAAACAGAAAAAGAGCGAGACAGAGAGAGAGTGGGAGAGAGAGAGATGTTAAGAGAGAGGCAGGGAGAAAGAGAGCGAGAAAGCGATTTTCTACTCTCGCGGTACCCCCCCCCCCCAACGGATAGCAAGCTAAATCTCCCTAGTCATTATCATTCCATGGAGGAGATATTGGCGGCGGTGATGATAATGATAATGATGATGATAATGACACTGATAATGATGTCGGAGGTTCGCGTGCGAAACTTTTCACTGATAATTTGGGTCATTTGTGATTGAAAAAAGGGGAGAAATTCTCACGCTTTTTTGTCAATTTGCCTTTCACTTTTATTTGCTTTTGCAAAAGTAAAATTTGTGGATTTTACAATGAAATTTTTTTGATTTACGTCCCGTGATAGAGAGAAGAAACAGCCAGAAAATGAGGCCAGAAATAACAATAAAATAAAACGCTTACGCGGCGCTGCCACAGCTCACGAAACGCTGCCGCAGCTCACGCAGCGCGCGGGCACAAGTCTCGAAGGCCACAGGTCACAGGTCGCGAAGCGCTGCCACATATCACACAGCACAACCACAGGTCACAAAGCGCTGCCGCAGCTCACGTAGCGCGGGCACAAGTCACGAAGGCCATAGACCACAGATCAAAGGTTACGAAGCGCTGCCACAGGTTACACAGCGCACCCACAGCTCACGCAGCGCTGTCGCAACTCACGCAGCGCGGGCACAAATCACGAAGCACTGCCACGGGTCACACAGCGCAGCCACAGGTTACGAAACGCTGCCACAGATCACAGCTCACACAACGCTGCTATGGGTCACGCCGCACTGCTACAGCTCACACAGTGCTGCCACGCACCATAAATGTATCCGGACATCCCATCCCTTGACACATCGATCTCATACCGTTTCTATTCGTTCAACTCAGATAGATGGTATTGCGGTTTTGCGAAAGTCTAAGCTGGAAAGCCTTCTCCGCAAAAATTTCAAAATAATAAAGAAAAAATGTTGAAGTTTTGTATTTCAGGGGGGGGGGCACTGGCTGTATTGAGGGTGGTGAGAGAGAAGGGGTATGCCCCGATTGATTGATTGAAAATGTTTTTTGTGAGTTTTAAAGTTAATTTGAGGTAAAATTGAGAATTTTCACTCCTCCCCACTCTCCAAATATATCGTACACAACCAGTCGTCCGCAAATAAAGTTTATTTACGAAAATCGCAAATCGCAAATTTTTGTTCATAAAGCAGAAAAGGCACAAATTTTTATCATGTATGTATTGGGTTGAAGTTCGTAGAGTTTTCAATTTTCTTTATTTTACAACGATTTCTTTGCTGTTTGGTAAAGTTTTGTATGTTATTCCAAAGAACATTCTCTCCTCTACAAAACTATATGTTATTTGTTTTTTTGAGTAATTTGATTTTTTATTATTTTTTAGGATCAGAAAAGAATAAAGAACGAAAAATCAGCATTTGCAACACCTGCTTTTCTTCATCGGGGATAAAAAACTGCCGAAGCCGCTCGGGACTTGACTTTTGAACTTCGCAAACCATTTTTATGCAGTATAAGACGCGCAAATCCACTGCCCAACCAACAACATTCATTCCAGTCGAGCCTGAGAGATGATTTGGATTCAGCTGCGAATTCAAGTTGATTTTATTGTAAACTAAATTAAACTGAGCAATAACTCCTCCCCCCCCCTCCCCCTTTCTGAACGAACAAGTATCCCCAGCCCCCCCCCCCCTCTTCTCCCTCTCCCCCATCTGCCGCTCCCCCTTTTTTCGAGTTTTCGAGAGGGATTTCGGGCGAAATCCCGACGGCCACGGGGTTCTGAGCTCGGCGACGAACCACACAGTTAGGTTGGGCAGGGGGGGGAATGGTTTGCGGGCCTCCTCCTCCTCCTTTATTTGGAGAGGAAACCTTGGGTGGGCGCATCATTCATTTCTGTCGATTAATTTACAAAGTCAGCCGGAAGCCTGAACAATAACCCGTATCCACGAAGTCATTTGCTGTGAATTTGCTAGTGTCAAAGATTGCGAGTCATAATTACATAATTTGTTTGTTTAAAATTCAAATTATGGGCGTGCCATTGGCCCCAGCCAGCCTTCCTTCCCCTATACCCATACCCATCCCGAAATTTTATTTGATTTTTACACAGCTTTAACTACGCTTGGCACAAAATACTTTTTTTTCTTTCTTTTTGCTTTTCTTTCTTTCTAATTTCTTTCTTTCTTTCTTTCTCTTCTCTTTCTGTTCTATTTTCTTTCTATTTCTTTTCTTCTTTTTAATTTCTATTTCTAATTTTCTCTTTCTAAATTTCTATTCTCTATTTTGTTCTTTTTTCTCTATACTAAATTTTAACATTTCCTTTCAGAATATTGTAACTTTTTATGCAAAAAATAGGAAATATAAAATGTATGAATAATATGTAAATGTTATTTATGACTATATTCTTCTTTTTTTCGACTTTTTCGTATTTTTGTTTGAAAAATAAAAGTGTAATTATGAGCATTGATCGGATGGCGGCGGTAGTGGTAGTGGTGATGGTAGAGCGGAGAGGGGGAGAGGGGGAGGGGAGCAAGGATATTGGAGCAAAAAGTTTTGATTAATCACCGCCCAAAAATTGTCGTAAAAATTTTTGCGCTGCGAATTTTCGCATCCGCGAGCAAAGGTGAATTTTCTACTTTTTATGCAAATTTCCTGAACGATTAATTACTTCTTTTTTTTCCGCGAAACTTTTCTTTTCACATTTTTCTTCTTTTTCGGTGAAAGGAGAGACTGACCGACAGGCAAGAATGGTGACAGAAAAGAGAAAGACGCGAAGAAAAATGGATAGATAAGAGAGAGAGAGAGAGAAAACACACGGAGAGAGAGGCAGAGAGATGCAGAGAGATTTCTAGAGAGACAGAAAGAGACAAAGAGCGAGATAGAGAGAAAGAGAGAGTCATAGCTAGAGAGGGAAATAGAGAAAAATAGAGTGAGAGAGAAAGAGATAGAGACAAAGAGAGAGAGAGGCAGAGAAAAAGTAGGAAAGACAAATAAAATGATAAAGAGTGATAGAGAGAGAGAGAGAGAGAGAGAGAGAGAGGGAGAGAGAGAAAGCCGCTTGGCGATATAAATACATACATGTGAGAGGAAAGATAAGAAAGGAAGAGGACAAAAACACAGATACACAGACAAACAGAAAGAAATAATGTAGAAAGTCGGTCCTTCAACTGGACATGTCGATAGATGAAAGATGCAGATTATCAGTTTGTACTGATATCAATTAAATGTGGGGGGGGAGGGGAGGAATGATATTCCAAATATCACATTTCTTCGCTCAAGAAAGAATAATATTTATTCAATTTTCACTTTTTTATTTATTTTTTTCTCTTTTTCTCTCTCTCTCTCCTCCTCTCTATCACTATCTAGCCGGGTGGAGGAGAGGAGAAATCAGGTATTTTGAAAGAAGAAAGGAAAGGAAAGATTGATATGAAAATCTACCATTCATTCGATTAACGAAAAAAAGGAAGAAAATTTATTTCAAAAATATTTTTTCTTCCTTTTGAAATTTGCATTTTTTTCTCTTTCAGATTTTTGTACGATTTCGAATGACGCAAACAATTTTGAGCCGCGCCGCGCACGCGCAAACCGCGGCGGCGTCGCTACTCCTCCTCCTCTCGACAACACTCACCGGTAGGCATTGATTTTTGCTGTGGTTTGAAATGAAGCTACAGTCATTACGGTAAAATGTGGTGAGGCAGGGATATCTTGAAACGAAGAGGGTATTATGATAACATGAGGTGAAGCGGGGTATTACGGTAATATAATGGGAACGGGAGTATTACGGTAATTCTATGTAAAGAGGAGTTTTACGGTAACTTTATGTAAAAGCAGGTGGTAGATAAAAATTGAAAAAATGAATTAATTGAAACGATTATATTTTTAGGCTTAGCGCTCGCCGGCCCCACACAGGTGCGAGTCGAGCAGAACAGCGATAAGGTACAGTACATATTTTAGAAAAAAGAAATACTTTTCAGAAAATGAGAAAAGATAATTTTTTTTTGTAAAAAAGCCAAAAATTCAAATTCCACGTTTTCATAAAAAAAATTTTTGGTTCATTCCCCACCCATTGCTCTAGCGCGGAGAATTCCCGGAGCACATGGATATCTAACAACTTTTCTCCCATCTCACTCTCTCAAAATCGATATTTACTCGTTGCCCACCTCCTCCAACCCACCCCAAATCATCACCAACCTCATGCATCCCACACGCAAACAACCACAAACTTTTGAATCCACTGCACATGCATTCGATCGGATTTAAAGCAGACTCAAGTCTCTACCAGCACTGACACTGGTCAGTGGTGGTCAGTGGCCAGTGGCCTATCGATGTGAGGTCATCCGCTCAGTTCCATCCGCTCTCCACCGCCTTCAATCAGCAAAACAATAAGCGCCGCTCTTCCCTTCCTATCCCACTTGCAGTGGGCCGGCTTGTCGGCCCATATGTCCGTAGCCCCACCGGCCACCCAATACCCCCAATACCACATTCACATGCAACGTATTTGCAGCACCGCTGTAACTAACTACCGTATGTATAGTTCGAGTATTTGATTCTTCTTCTCTTTTGTTTAATTTGGCGCAAAGAATTTATAAATAGCAAAAAAACAACAAAAACAGTGATGGTGGTGNAGGGGGGGGGGGGGGGGGCTTGAAAGAGAGTGGGCTCAGTGAATGAGGTGGGCGTAAGGGTGGCTCGGGCCCACTTTTTTTTTCCAGGCCCAGCCGGCCCGGCTCGAAAATGTTAAGCCCGGCCCAGCCCGGCCCGGTTATGTAATTGAAAAACTTAAAATATTTTATTCTCTATTTCATTCTCTATGTTAAAATTTTTGCAGGTTTATCCAATTTTTTGCTTCATTTTTCCAATTTTACATTATTTTAATTATTTTAATTGTGCGACGGCAAAAATTAAAAATTTTCGTATTTTAAAAATTTCAATTTAAAATTGTTAAAAATTCAAATTTGACATGTATAATTTTTAAAATTTGATGGCAAAAAAGATTCTTCATTATAGCCTTTACAATTTTTAAACTTTTACTAATTTAACTTCACGGACAAATATTTTATTATATTATTTCATTGTGCACTTAAAGTTAAAAAAACCAAATAATACTTTTGTATTG
>SAUE01000171.1:64995-75720 GCA_009724625.1 Deladenus siricidicola
TTTATTATATTATTTCATTGTGCACTTAAAGTTAAAAAAACCAAATAATACTTTTGTATTGAAAAAAAAAAAAAAAATTGCCATTCGGTTAAAAAAGTAAAATTTATTTAATCATGTCATTAATCTTTAAAAAACCAACATTTTAAATAAGTTTCTCAATCACAAACAAGTTCACAAAAAAAAGTCGAAAATTTTCCGGGCCCAACCGGGTCGGCCCGGCCCTAAAGTTTTTTGCCCTGCCCGGCTCGACCCGCTTATTCCTGGGCCGGGCCCTGCCCGATACCCAGTCCGGCCCGCGAGCCACCCTTACGTGGGTGTCTCCTCAGGTCAACTCACCGTATGCCAGGATAACTACCGTATGTAAGCATATTGAATGGGAACAACGACGAATTTGCAGAACCGCGCGCGTTCGCCTCGTCGCTAAGTAAAGGGCCGGCGCGCCGCGTCGCGTCGCCCGCGCAAATTCTCGTCGACTTTGGCGGCAGCGCTTTCGGCGTCGACGATAACACCAATATTTTCCCACAACAGCCACAGCAGCAGCAGCAGCAACAGGGGCGAAGTAATAGGCTGAGAGACTTGAACACAATCCCCGCCCACATCAACAACAACAACAACATCAACACGCCGAGTATGTGGGATGGGGGCGGGGGGGGGATTGAATTGAATTGTTTATTTATTTGAAAAAATGAACAGCAAATAGGTATGTGAGTTAGCCAGATATCTGTTTACCTGCAATGCTTTTACTTGACTCCAAAATCCGATGATTCCAGAGTCGACTCTGGAGTCACCTCATTTTCAGCTTCCTAAAAACTCACGCTTTTCACAAAAATTGAAAATTCTTTCAAAATATTTTTGGTTTTTTGATGCGGCTTTCATTGAAAAAATTTGAAGATGATTGGTGAAAAAATGAGCTAGAAAATCGAAATCCCTCCGGAAGATTGACTCAAATTTTGTTTTTGGCCACTTTTGTTCACATTTTCGCAAGTCACCATTCATGTTTGTTAATTATCTCGGTTATTCGGTTATTTACATAAAAAACGCAAGATAGTTCAAAAAAAGTTTTAGTTTTCATGAAAAACTGGAGTTTTTATTGAACTTTGAAGAAAAAAATGAGTTCTGAGTCAAGTCGGAGTCAAGTGAAAGCACTGTTTACCTATTTGTTTACCTATCTGTCCGTACGTTTTTCTGCGTACAGATGGCAATTTGTCTAACACGCGAGGTCCATTGGAGGAGATCCACGTTAGATGTCAATTTCTATGCATTGATGCGAAATTGGATGCCAATTTGCATCAAATTTTCTTTCAAAAATATTGTTTGCAGTGAAAAGCCATTGGATGGAGTGGACGCGGTGGAGCGCGTGCGCAAACGGCGAGCGCATCCGCATTCGTCAATGTCTTGAGGTGGAGCGCGTCAAATGCGAGGTAAGTGACGCGATTACGGTAGTGGCTACGGAAGTCGTAGTGACGGGGTGGTAATGTGGACGAAGACTGGGGGGGGGTGAGGGTATGATTATGGGAAGGGCAAAATGACAAAGAATGGGAAATCGAATAAAAAAGGAATTTTACGATTTGGTTAAAAAATTATAACAGAAATAAATCCTGCGCAATATATGTAGTTGGTCCACGCTATAGTACACGTACACATACATTTGTATGTACATATGCTTTTACATTTCTATATGTGCATATGTGTAGGGTGAGAGCGTCGAGCGCCACGTGTGCTACCACTCGCAATCGCAGGTGCCCGTCGCCAGAGATCCGCTCATCATCGAAAGGGAGATCCTCGGCCTCGACCAGAACACACCGATTCGCAAATTCTAGAGCAGGGGGAGAAGAGAGAGAGAAATAGAGAGAAAGAGAGCGAGAGAAAGAGGACACGCTTGTCGAATGCAAATGCAAACTGCAAGCGTGGAGCTCGATTTTCTGCGATCTGCAAAATTCACACAATTATATTTTTGAGCTTTGCAAATTCAAATTTGCACTTTTTTACCACCACATTCGCAAAAAAATTTTTTGTAATTATTTAATTTTTTGCGTTAATAAATTTTTCGATTCACTAATTTCTCGAACAATAAACAAAAAATGTTTATTTACAAATGCCTGTAATCGTATGTGATTGAGGGTATGGTAGGGCTGTGGGCTATACTGTCATTGGTACTTTACCAACAAAACAATTGGCAAATTGCCAATGAGGCAAGAGATGATGAGATTATAACTACAAACAAGCTGGATGAGCTCAGAAGTGAAAGCGGGATCACTAGTTTATGGGTTATACATGTGTATGTATCAGGGGTGGCAAAATTTTCCGTTTCCATTTTCCGGAAAATTTCGCATAAATGGAGCATGGTTGGTCTTAAAAATTTAGTTTCTAAAAGTTCTTTCCATTTTCCATTTTCCCTTACGTAAATGAAATTTTATTTTTTTGTAACCCCTGGTATGTATACATATGTGTTGTCGACGAGGTTTGTTGTACACGAGGTGTGTTGTCGAACCTGTATATACATATGTGAACCTGTTCTACATATGTATGTGCATTTGCTGGAGTTGTTGTGTAAAAGCTAGATGACATGTACGTTAGCTCTATGCACATATTTGTGCATGTGTATATGGCTAGATGTGTTGTCTATTGGCTAAATGTGTTTGTATATTTGTCGTGTTTGTCTATCAAATGTATGTTATGTCCATTGATTGATGTGCTGTCCATCAGCTGGTTGTGTGTTTGTTTATCGGCCGAATGTGCTGACTTTAATTTGAATTGAAGGTAGTGGCCGTGTTGACTTTCATTTGGCTCATTCATCACTGTAAAACATTCGCCGCCACAAAATTCTTCGCGGCGGACGTCACTTCGAATTTCCTCTCAAAACCTTCCATTTTTTGGCTTATTTTAATCGAATTATTCATTTGGCATTGGCATTGGCATTGGCAATGTGACGATAAAGTTTATCTTTCTATATGTACAATGTGTATATATGTATGTGTGTATGTATGTGTGTATATGTATGTATATTTGTGTGTGTGTGTTCCACTGCCAATACCAATTCTTCCTGTCGCCGAAAATCCATGCCAATTCACGACGACGAAATTCCCCAATGAAATTCGCTGCAAATTCTCGCGAATTGTCAGAGTAAATTTTGTTTCAAAAAAAATTTTTATTTGAATATTTCAGGTTTATATTATAAATTTACAGGATATAGGTATGTGTGCATGTATGGCTTATGTGCAAGTTTTTCACGTTTATGCAAATTCTTTCACAAAATTTCACTTTTTCTTTTCAAAATTTCACTTTTAAACTTTTTTAAACTTTTCCCCCCCCTCCAAAAAAAAAAATTGAACAATTAATAAATGAATAAATTATTTTTTAAATGAATTGCGAAAAAAATTAAAAATTTCGGGAAAATTTTTATTTTTTATTTTTTTTATTATTTTTTTTTGTTGGAAAATTTGGCGATAAAAAGGGGAAAAATAAAATTGGAATTTTCAGCTGTTTGCTTTGGCAGCTAATTAATATTCTTTTTGCTTTTTCTGGTTTAGTCTATGAGTTTATGAGTGGTGGTTTTATGGAGAATTACGATAAAATTTGTTTATTTACATTTTTATTTGTGTTCATATAAATTTTTTTTTTAAATGTTTTTAACGTTTTTACGCGTTATTTGTCCTTTTTGAAATAAATTATCATTTTTGTAGGTTGGTCATTCTTTGTTTTGGTAGAGAGAAGAATTAGACAAAGAAAGAAAGAGATAAAGAGAAAAGAAAAGGAAAAGGAAAAGAAAGAAGGAATGCGGAAGAGAGTGAGTGAGTGAGAGAGAGAGAGAGAGACGAGAAAGACAAAGAGCGAGAGATAAGAAAGAGAGAGACAAATAGAGAGAAAAGGAAAAAGAGAAAGAGGTATGTGACAGAGATAGATAGAGAGAGAGAGAAAGTGAGAGAGAGAGAGAGAGAGAGAGAGAGAAATATTACATATAAAAAAAAGATGGTTAGAGAGGACAAAAATAACCTTAGCAAATAATTTATTCAAAAAACTTCAAAAAAGCCTGACGTCAAAAAAGTACACACATTCGAAAATAACGTAATAAATAATTCGATAAATAAAAATTATTTAAAAGTTATTTTAGTGTGCGGCACAAATTTGCTGTCGATGACAATTTTTAAAGCCGACGAAATGAGTATCAGATTGCATAAGATTTTTAAAATTTTAAAAATAAACTTTTTATAAATTTTGTTGAACATTTTCGAATTGATTTGAATATGCAAGTTGAGTGATCCAATTTGCACTACGTGTAAATTGAATGATATTTGCACTTTTACTTTTACTTACTTACTTTTAAATTACTTTAGTACATATTACATATTTACATACATATTACACATATCTATACATTATTCACGAAAATATAAATTCGAAATTATTATCTGTTCATATTATAATATATGACCACCATCATACTGTAGCGATAATACTGTAATAACTTTGCAGATATTCTACAGTAAAATGAATTTATTTCAATTTACATCATGCTATGATGCAAATAGGTACATAGGAAAATTTTAAAAATTTTAAATTTTTTTAGAAAAAGCTTTTGTTTAAAACTTTGGAATAGTTCACTTTGGCATTGTCAATGAATTTGCATTCTCAATACAATACGATAGAGCTTTCATATACTATAATTACAAATTACATATCTTTTACGTTTTTTCTCATTACAAATCCCTGCTTCCATTATCATTGTCATTCATAATTTATCAGTTATAAGAGAATGAGAAGAGAACAACTTCAAAAGTATGTACATATTGTATATACACAAAGCAAAGCGCCAAAGGTCTCAAAGCGAATTTTTTAAATGTGAATAATTCACGTTCTCGTTTTTCGAATTTGCAATGATAATTCGAATTTGCATTGTTTTATTTTTGAGTTCTCAATACGACAAACAAACAATGCAAATGCCAATGATGCAAAATCTTCAAACAAAACGCCAATCGAAACGATTGCTGCCTCTTCGGCTTCAAGTGTAATTTTCGGTATTACACGCGGCTTTCCTTCATTTTTTTCGTCGACAAAACAATGAGAATGAGTTGCGCCCTTTTTTTCCCATTTTGCCATTACGCTGTTTTGTTGTTTGCTTTCAACTGCTCACATAATAGTTGGTTCTGGAAGCAGTAATTGTTTTTTTCCTCACGTTATGCGAAATGATATTGTAATGAGCTATTTCTCGAAATTGTATTTACATACGTACATAATATTTGTCTTTATTGTTGTTGGTTGTTTTTATGTGGCCATTTTAATTATACATACATATTTATTTGTTTTATAGAAAATCTTCACAAGATCGTTAAACGTAAAATAAATAAAAATACAAAAATTACGAATGATAAAAATGTTTTGAAAAAAAAACGGCGGATAATTATGCATCAACCCAGTAACAAAAATGTGTGATAGAAAAATTCGCACATATGTATGTATGTCGTCATCTCTAACAAAAAATTATCATTTGCAAATATAAAAATGCTTTGCTTAAGGTAAGCTGAGCATTTTTATTAGATTATTCTGTCTATGTAAAGGATAAAGAAAAAATTTTATACCTATTTTTACTCACACACACAAACATATAAAAGTTAGTTGAAGATAAAAATAACACGTATTACACGTAAAAAACCGCAAAAGCACGATAATTCTTTTTTTATGGTAGAGCTAGCAAACACAAAATAAGGAAAACTGCCTGTAAAATGTTTTAAGTGAAAAGAAAAGACAATACTTTGCAGAAAAAGCAGAAGTAAAATGCGCTTTTGGTATGGCATGTGCCAAGAGGAAAAAGCGAATATGTTTACTTATATATGAAATAGCTGCTGATTATTATTTATAAAAACACACAACGCAACACACACGGGAACTGAGCAAAAACGTAGCGAACAAACAATGAGGACGTTGGCGCTGCGCTGTCGATGTTGCTGATGCTGCTGCTGCTAATGTCGACGCTGCTGCTGCGGCGGTTGATGATGATGTTGAGGATGATGAGGATGATGAAAATTAACTTTCCGGAATGAAAATTAATTTACGCTTTGTTGTCTCTTGGCCAAATATGCAATTTTTGTGCCGATTTTTCGCCAAAAAAATATATGGCGGGAAATCTTGTGGTTTTTTTTTCCGTCGCACAACAGCAGTAAACAGCAGCAGCAGCAGCAGTAGCAATTCCGTGAAAAGCGAAAAACATTATTTTTTGCATTGTTTCACATTTATTGCTGCTTTCATGACTTTTATAAGCGTAAACTTTATGTTGACGTTAACGATGTTATAAATTTGCGATTAGTTCGGAAACTTGTAAGCTATAATATGTATTTGAACAGAGGAAATTGATTTCACCTTCTACATACCATACATATGTATGTATGTATTATGTCTACAGTTTACTTATTTTTTCTCCCCTTTCTTTTCTCCACGCGAATCTCCTTTAGATACGTTCATACACTAACCCTAATACTAAGAAAAATTTAATACCGTAGCACATATGCGTCAAACATTACAGTATGTTTATATTATATTTTAATAATTTTTTAAAATTTTTTACAGTTTTTAATGGTTTTATGCAAATGTTGTTGAGTTGTTGAGGACTAACATTTCCAATAAGCGACAACCATCTATTTACATAAATAATTTACTTATAAAAAATTTATGTATTTTAAAATAAAATAAAATAATTTAGAAAAATAATACACACATATGTATATAACATTAATAATTTATATTTTAAAAATAAATTAAGTTATTTCCAAAAAAATATCTTTTAAATTAATTACTTATTCTTACGTTATTTTATTTTTCTAAGCTTAAAATATCACGTAATTCCCTCCACCGTACAGATACCGTACGTGTAAATACAAAAAATAAATGAAAAACTAAACTCGCGTGTTTTACTGTGCAATTATTTTTTGATTTGTGTATGTAGTGTACATATACATATAACATGTATGTATTTTAAATATTTACAGTAACTACGAAGACAACAATTAAACATCAGCAGCTTACAAATGACATTACAAGCTGCGCTGCGCGCAGCTAACTCACATTCCTCGAAAACAACAACAACAACAACATCATCATCTAACAACAACAACAATAAGCCGATCGCAAATAATATTTCTCCCCGATCAACAACAACAACAACAACAAAAACAACAATGCCAACAACAAAAGCAACATCGTCATCAACAACATCGTCAGCGACATCAACAACAGCTACGGCTACAGCTGCAGCGACGCCGACGGAAAGTGTGCCGCTAATTGCGTCCGCCGTCGCGCTCTCCGCTGCGGTTACGCCGACGGCGAACGCCGCCGCCGCAGCCGCCGCCGCCATTCCGCTCGACCACTACAGCACGTTTCCGTACAGCAGCGCGCCGCACACGCCGCTCAGCCGCTTCTACTCGCGATCCAACGATTTCGAAGAGCGGTAGGAGCATAATTTTTCATACAAACATTTCAGGGTTGGGCGGAAGTGAATTTTGTAAATTCAAATACGGAATTTGGAATTTTGAGGACCCAAACTTCAGAAACGTAATCACAATCGCCGCGCAAATTTTTCGCCCAGCGGATTTCATAATCGATTTTGTTTGGGCGACGCAGCTAAACGTCAAAGTTGCGCGTAGACGCTCATTTTGCGAAGGAGCGCAACAAAAAACGCAAAGGGAAATCTCATTTCGCTCCTTTTTGCACTGATTTCTCTTATCCTCTCGTTTGCCCTTCAAATTTTTTTAGCTTAATTTTGATGTTTTTGATGTTTCGAACTTTGTTTGTTTGTTTGTTCACATCTGTTATTGCGGTAACAAATACGCCGTACGTCATTAATGTTTTGTCCAAATATCGTTAAATGAGATTTCCCTTTGCGACTGTATGCGTTTTTGGGGCTTTCCTTCACAAAATGAGCGTCTACGCGTAGCTTTGACGTTAGCTGCAACAAAACCGATTATGAAATTCGCCGGGCGAAAAATTTGCGCAGCGATTGTGATTATGTTTCTGAAGTTTGGAATTTTTTGGACCAAAACTGACTGAGATATACACAATCTCCCAAGCAGCCTATTTGAAGCATGTTTTTCGATGTTTTTGATTTATAAAAACATTAGTTTTTGAAGAAATCGTAAAATAAAAAAAAGAATGAAAGAGAATTGCAAGGCGCATCTACAGTAAAAATTTCAGATTTTTAATTGCGTTTTCAGCTGCGCTATGGCTCGGAATTTTTTTTGAACCACCCTGTATTAGCTTGAAAGCGTAGATTTGAATTTTGGGGTATCAAAAAATTGCTTAAATTTTCAAAAATTCAATTTTTTTCGTGCGCAACGCCAATAATTTCAAAATTTATCGTGCCAAACAAACCTCGTTCACGCACTCATTAATCATTATGTACATATGTATGTATTTATATATATATGTATTTATCAGGGGGGTAACAAAAGTAAGTTTGGAATTTCGAAAATCGAAAATTTGAAATTTTGATTTCGAAAATTGAAAGAAAAATTTTATCGAAAATCGAAAATTTTGTAAAAAATTTGCAAAATTCTTTTATTTCTTTTTTTTCAATATTTTTCCAAAAAATCAACAAAAATTATTTGCCAGTTATGCAGTAATTCTTTTAATTATCAACCAAAATCTTATGGTGCGCTAAACGTAAGCTTGTGGCATAGTGGTTATTGTCCACGTTTGTGCTTTAGTATGCTGGTTCGGATCCCGGCTTGTCTGTTTCTATTTTTTCGATTTTTCTTATTATGTTTTTGTAAAATAAAAAAATTGATAACAGCTATAACTGATGTATCAACGAACGCGTAGATGTTCAAAACTTAATTTATGTGACTAACTTACAAATTGTGAATCAAAATTGAACTAACACTAAGTGTGAAAAAAACTCATGTGGAAAAGTTTAAACTTAATTCTTCTAAAAATGACACATTTTGACTAAATTTTTTTTTGAAAAAATTACTTATGTTTGAATAAAAAAAATTTTTCGAAATTTTCGAAAAAATGGCCAATTTTTCGAAAATCGAAAGGAAAAGAGACCGAAAATCGAAAATTGTTACACCCCTGGTACATACATATATTTATGTATCATATGTATATCACGTATTGAATTTTATTTCATTTTATTCATTTTATTAGGTATTGTTGAGGAAATTGTTTTCATTTCGCGTTTGTTTCTTCAATTGTTTTTTGCGCTGTTTTCAGGAAGTTTGAATGGGCAGGAGGGAGGGGGAGGGGGGGGGGATGAGTCAGTGGAAAAGCGGAAGTTTTTTGAATGAGGAAAAATCATACATAAACATTCTCATACTGCTATCATAATTGTTAGCAGGTTTCTTCGCAAGCGGAAAACATATCCGAAGAAACAGAAAACAAAGAAAAACAAAAAGGAAAGGAAAGAAAAGAAAACAATTACGGTAAGAGCCGTATAAAAGTAATTATACTGTTCGCGCCGTGTAAAAATGAAATGTAACGTTTGAGTGGGATTGGATGGTGGGGGGNAAAACCACCACAAATTGTAAAAATCCACTTGGTTTTGTAATTTAAATCCGAAACGGATGGCCAAAACCCCATTTTTCCATTTTTTATAAAAAAAAGTTGTTCCTATCGAATTGTACTGTCACATGTTGCGTACTACTTGGCGCAAAGTCTGCATATGCATACCCAAAGTATACACACAATACATACTACGGATAGATTGCTTTTTGGCGTCAAGTTTTCATGCTCACTCTATTAAATGAATGAATGTTTTGAACGCCAATGATGTTTTGCTAACACACAACACAACAAAACCAATTAAAAGATCACAACATATTTCAGCTAATCCATCCATATACACATATATTTTTAATGATTTGTTTTTTATCGTTTTATTAATAGTTGGGCGGAAAAAATTCTTTTTTCATTATTCATTATTATCATTTTTGTTGTTGTTGTTGTTGTTGTTGTTGTTGATTGATAGCGAGCATTGTGGGTTTGAACTTTCAAAAATATCCCCAAACCTCAGATTTTGCATCAAAATACGTATTATCATTATCCTTATCACACTATCACATTATCAATATTATCATTATCATCATTATTATCGTTAGTGTCGGCTCATAATGATATCAGCCAGCATGCATGAAAGCATGATAGAATCGAATGCACAGGTATTTTAACAACAAAAAAAAGTTGGCGCCAACCTGGGAACAGCTGTTGTCGGTCGGTCGGTCGGTCGGTCGGTCGGCTGTTGCAGCTAACAGCTAATAATGTTATCGTTACTAACAGCAGCAATTATTACATATTTATATATGCATATATATGGCATATTATTTATTGCTGCTGTTTGTTGTTGCTGTGGCTGTGGCTGTTGTTGTTTATTTTGTTGTTGTTTCTGTTGCCGTTGTTGTTTGTTTTGTTGTTGTTTATTAAAAATTGTCTAACGCTTAGAATTTTAAGCAACGCAAAACGATTTATTAAGTTGGGAACATGTTTGTAGATGTTTTTCTCCATATGTATTTATATTAAAAACCTTATAGTAACTTGAATAATTCAAAATAATAAATTCCTAACGAAAACAACGTGGAACGTGGAAGTGGAGCGAGAAAGCACGCGGTTAGTGAAAAAAGGAGAGACAGTAAGTGTGAGAGTATGAAAGAAAGCGAAAAAAAGAGATAAAAGGTATGAGTGGGAGAGAACGACACAATTAAAAAAGAGGAAAGAGAGACAGAGAGGGACACAGAAAGAGAT